>JACBWW010000011.1:4444821-4619022 GCA_020086605.1 Lanius collurio | reverse complement strand
TATCAGTAGCCTGCAACCAACTTTTGTTGCATTCCCAATGCCCAATCCAGTGGATATTAACTGCTCAGCAGAAAAGTCTTACCAGCCCTTAGTGATGGCCCTAGACTGGGCCACCCTCTGCAATGCAGCTGCTCGGTGTCTCCATGGTCCAGGAGCCTGATGCCCTGCTCAGTCCTTTCAAGCAGCTTTCTGGGGACTGCATTCATGAAACTCTAAGGCTGCTTCCTGGAGCTCTAGCAAGGGCCAGACTGCTGACAGCATTCATGAAGCTGCATGTAGAACCTGCATCTCTGTAATTGCTGGAATTTTTTGCTTTGCACCACAAGCCCCTATTTTTAACTTAGGTGCAGGCATCCTTGCTCGGCTCAATAATATCATTATATATATGAAGGTAATTTCTTGTTCCCCAAAAGTGGTCTTTTTTTTTTTCTCAGTGGTGAGGCATTTGCTTTAAAGGTTAAGCTGCAAAGCAGAAAGATAATTGTCTTTACATCTCTTCACTCATGGTTGATTTTATTCATAAAAATTTGTGACTTCTGCTCTTAATGTGCTCATTCCTGGCATGAAATAAAACTGTTTACTTTAGAAATTGCATAGTATGGATAAAGCTGTCCAGCCATTAAGTTTGGTCACATACAGCTGGCTTTAAACACAGCAAACAAAGATAGTTGAGCTGTTATTATTTGATCAGTTAGGAATATCTTTAAGATATTCACTAAGTTACAAGAGCATTTGTTACATGTCTTTCCATCCTTAAAAAATAAAAAATCTTTACAGTTCATGTTTTGATTTAATTATGGATTAATTTCACCAATTCCTGTCTCTGTTTCTTTGAACTTTCTAAAAAGAGATTTGCCTAAATGAGGAAAAGTGAATTCCTTCTAGTACCATACAGAATTTGAAAGTAAGTGGCCAGACTTGAATTTATTAACAATGGAAGCACATGGTAGTGCTTTTCAAGCTCTTTTGATGTACTAGGCAGGCTTCCTTGGCATTTTCAAAAATTAATAGCTTAAGACTGTAAGCTAGGATCAGCTTCTATTGTGTTGTCAGGTGAAATTTTGCATTCATTTTAGCCCAACATGAAAATATGAACATCTATTATCCAGATGAGTCTGTGAGGGCCATTGAATGTGACATTGCATTGTTCATAAAGCTGATCAGTAATTATCATTCACAATGAAGTGTTTCAAATTAAAAAGATACTGGTTCATCATTTTTTAAACTGTAGTTTTGTGTAGTAATAAAGTTTATTAATACTTGGAAAAGATAGATTCAGCCTGTGCTTTTATTCCTATAAAAATCAGAGTAAACATTCCTCCATAAGTTCATCCTGCCCCAGTAAATGTGTGTAGGAGGATTCTTTATCACATGCTTGTGCAAAACTGTGTAGTGTGACATATTCTTTGATAATAAAGGCACACTACAAAGGAATAACATTACATAAAAACTTTGTTATATTTTATTAATATCAATATATTTAACTTAGTCTCAGTTTCAGAATTACAGTCCAGTAACTGATTTTAAAAATGTCAAGTAGTGCATTCTGTGACTAATGCTGACTGTCGATAGGATTGGGTTTACTTGTTTGTTTGTATTCTAGCAAATAACTCCTTATTTCTCCTGTAGGACACTTCTTTCTCTGTTTTTCTCTCTGAGTGTTGAAGGAATTTGCTACCTTGAGTCCAGGACAGACAGAACAACTGCAATGAGGACGAAGGAAGTTACTGTGTGTGATTAACGTTCTGCATATGGAATGGCAGAAATCACTGAAAAACATGTACTAGAAGGTTATGAAAAACATTGTTTATAGGTGACAGGACTGGAGGATGATTTGTCATGCTAAAAAATACACTCTATTCTGTTTTGAGGATGGCCTTTAATGACATCCCTTTAAATCCTGGTAGCCCTTGCCTCAACTGACCTTCATTTGTCATATGACAAGTGTCGTACCCATCTTGTATTCCATGTTTGTCGTATAAAAATAAAGAACTAGATTTTTTTAATCTAAAATATTCTGGTTTGAAGATATGGATCACTGCATTTCTAGAACTAATTTGGGTTGAGAAAGGCCAAGAAAAGCCTTTCATCTTTTCATTTGCTGTCTGTCCTATTTTTCTCTTTCTCTAGGATTTATTAAGGAAAATGCATACAGTTGAAAAGGTAACAATGTTGTCTGTACAAAGGCTGATGAATTTGTCCATTAACAGCAAAAGGTGGAACAGGAACATCACGTCTGAGTTGCAAAACAGATTGCTGTTCTGTGCCATGAAGATTCTGCATGGGACTGACACTTTCTTCAGAATGTTGATTGCCTGATAGAGTGAGCTTTTACATTTGTCCATGATAACAGCTACAAGTAAAGGTTCTGGCAACCTCCAGAAGTGGTAACTATTTGTCGACTAAATTATGCCATGCTAGTATTGGAGTAAGCTAAAGCTTTCTGGGGGGGTATCATGCCCTCTTGCCAGCTCACCTCGGATAGACCGTTCCTTGGCGTCTCTTACCTCTTGTAGCCTTACACCATAAATTCTGTGTCAGTCCTTGTCTGTTTCCTTTCCTCCCAGCATCTTGTCAAACTGTTCTATAAAAGGTTGTGGACTTTTGCTAATGGTCTGGCAATTCTTTCTGTAAAACATTGTCTTCTCAGTCAGCAGTTTTTAAATGCCAGCTTGTGGTTGCAGTGGACTCTGGCTTCTCATCCTTCAAGCAATTATCTTCTTCCCCTCACCTCTCCTGCAACCTCTTTCTACAGCTAGTTGATGACAGATCATTCCTGTCTACCGATCTGGATTACTTTTCCAGTTTTACTTCACCTAGACAGTATGTTTCTCTCTTAATGCATTCAGCATTACATTGCTGCTGTGAACCAATCATAGCTACGTGACTGGCTCATTCTGAAACTTCTGACAGCATTTGTTATTGAAAGTTCTTTAACCAGGACAGAAGAGCTGTTTGTATTTTACACAGAAAAAAAAAGAAGTAAATATTGATATAATACATACTATATAAAGACATAAAAATAGATAAATAGATAAAAGCTCTATCACTCCGTTCTTGTACAGCTCCTCCAAAAATCAGGGTTTCTCTCTGAAATATGAAAGTTCTGTACAGACATGGCATCTACTAAACCTCTGTATCATCATCTTCCTTACCTTAGAAATAACCACAGAACCACTTTATGCTTTTTTGTGGGAAGGCTATTTAGAAGTGTGTGAAAAAGCTACTCCCAGAACTATTTTAGCTCAATGCTACTGTTTATGCTCTTCGTTAACCTTCCTTCAGAACCAAATTCAGGAATGTCTCGGGATTTCATTTTGCAGATCAAAGTGAGAGCTGATTCAGGTACAGATGCCACTGTTTAACCACACAGCCTCTAGATCTGTTAATGTTGGACAAGTACAGTGCACTTCTCAACCATTCTATCTTTGAATTCAAGAACAGGGTGCCGAGGATACCAGTTTTGTCTTCATTTCTGAAATGACTTAAACAACTGATGCATCTTTTCCTAATAAAGAAGTGGGGATAGTTTTTCAGGATAGTGAGAATTTTGGCGCTGCTACATTACTCGTTTAAAGTCATTATAACTTTAATTCTTGTCATATATTGATGTGCACTTGTTGCCACAGAAGTCTTGGATAAGGAACTTCTCTCCAGTTGAATCTCTACCAGTGTACAACAAGGAAGGGGGCCTTTTCTGGATGTGAGTGAATGAATCAAGGGGCAATTAATCTACAGTAGATTACTAGTAAAGGTAGCATTTCAGGTGCCAGCAAGTGGGTTTTGATTTTAGTCTGGTGTCAAAACTCTGCCACAGTCAGTGATGGAGTCAGCTAGTCAGCAGTGATTCATTTGACCAACGTGTCTGCTGTAGGATGAGTGAGTTGCTGTCTGGAACCCTCTGGCAGTGCTGCTTAGCCCCTTCTTGACTGCAGGGGAAACCCAGACACCTGCATTAGGAGATGACTTCCATTCTTGGAGTTCAGCTGGGAATGTATGGTCTTTTTGTCCTTGCTTCCAGGTCAGTTTCTGTATTTTCTCTGAGGCCTGTTTAACACAAAATTCAATATAAAATCCTCAAGCCAGGCTGAGAGCTCCAGTTGCATTCCCAGAGTTGTGGTTGTTTTGGCATACTCGGGCATGGTAATCACGCTATTGCTGAGCAAACTGGAGTAGTGTAGAACTCCCAGTTTCTGAATGCCATTCAGGCTGTGGCATGAATGATGTGCCAACAAGAGAGCTGTTATGGGAAAGGCTGCTGTACAGACCTGAGACACTTCTGGACACGCACTTACCCTTCCCGGATTTGAGATCAGAGACTGAAGGGCACGTAGTGTCTAGATGCCTTTGAGATTAGGTGTCAACTGAGTGGGAAATAGAGAAGGCACAATTCTGGCATCTAGTTGCTTTCAGTTTTGTTTTGGTCACATTTTATGTACCTACATTTTTTAAATTTACCTCCAGAAATACAAATCTGCAGTAAGTAGATTTGTTATTAAGCATTTCAGTACCAACACCTTTCTGAAACGTGTTCCTCAATTTTTTTCCACTGTGAATAGTTGCATATTTACTTAAGAAAGTATTTCTTTAACCTGTGTTAATTTAAGGCACCGGTAAAAAACAAGGCATCTTTAAATTGTCTTCTTTCTTTTCAATTTTTTAGAGCATTTCTTTCAATTCTGCTGTTCTTGCTGCTGCCCTTTATGGACTTTTTCCTTCCTTGTGATGCTGTAACACTTCACATTCTCTACCTATTTCTTTATTTATATATGTATTATTTTTTTATTTGACTAATATTTGCTTTTGAAGCTTTTAATTAAGGTTCCACTTTTGTGCTGCTTTTATAACTTTTCTTTCTTTTTTTTTTTTTTTTTTTTTTGGCTAGAGGGAACTATAGCTCATTTACTGTCATTGTCCTACTATATATATATTTTTTTTTTTTTTTTGAGAAGGTTGTTTCTCCAAAAAAATCAAAGGTATGTGCTTGCATATATTGCTATTAACATTAGTCAATCTAGCTGGCATTATTGTCAGCTATTGATTAAATCCTCTTTGTAAATAGTTTCTCTGAATATATTTGGCATGATGAGGTACTGTCTAATTGTGATGGAGATCCTTAATACTGCTTGGTCTGTTCAGATGACTTAGATCATCATAATTTTTTAAGTGATTAATTAAATTAAATAATTTGCGGTTGTATGCCATCAGCAATTTTTTTCTGCCTTGCTGTTTGGCCTCTTTTTTGCTGTGTATTATATCTGTAATCACCAAAAAACCTACTGAGATGATAGATGGACACAAGAACTGAGTCATCCTAGGGGAAATAATTTTTGGATATTTTTTTCTTCTGGATTTCTTTTTGTGTTGGGTTTGGGTTTTGTTTGTATGTTTTGTTTTCTTTTCGTTTGGGTGGATATAACTGGTTATGCAACGTGAACAGTATCTTGCCCAAGGCTGATTTGAGGTTTGGTTTGGGAATGGGATTATTGTATGTTCTCTGGGCAGAAGGGCCTTTGCTTGACAGTAGCTGACAGCCTGGTAGTAAATTCCAGCTCCCTTCTGCAGAGAGCCTTTTTGTGGAAAAGACACTGAGGCCATGGTAGTTTCGAGTGTATGACTTCTCTGATAAACACACATTTAGTTTAGCTTTACAAAAATATGCTTGGATATGTAAATTAAGGCTGCTTGGAGCCAAATCTAAGCTGCTTTCTGGATGTTATGCAAGGTTTACGCAGTGATTACTGAGCATTTCCACACAAGGGTAGCAATTACCACCACAACCCTTACATTAGATGACACATACACAAATAGTGAGATACTAGAAGAGAAAAATAAACCTAGTCTGAACAATACCCACAGATTAAAACTACTATGAGCAATGCATAATGAGGGGATCAGTGAAAAGAAGGCGCTAAACCTTTAACCTAAAGGATGAGTAGATGACAGCTGTGGAAAGGGGACAGATATCTGCAAGTTTAGGGTGCAAAACCAAAACACAACTCACCTGAGAGAGATGGTGGATGACTCCTGCTGGGTGCTTTTTTTTCAGAAGCACACTTCTGGTCAGATTTACTTGTGAAAAATGACAACAATGGATAGGATTGGGAGCTGCGGGAAACAGTCCATCACCTGCACCCATGTGCTTCCCTAAGATTCTTAACCTTAATTGAAGAAGACTGGGAAGGAAGGGAATGAGATATGCAAGGACATCACAGACTGGGCTAGGTTAGTTAGATCTGGAACCTGTCTTCCTGAGACATATGAAAGTATCTATTGGTCTGTGTATGCTAGCAGACTTCCATGGAAGGGCTGAGGAAAGGTCTGAGCTGGAAACAGGAGGATTCTTTGATCCAAGTGAGTAAGCTGGGTGCAAAACCAGTTTCTTCCCTCCATGAGCACCTAAGATGAGTTTTTATTACTGTGTCCTAAGTATTATCTGTGCTTTTGTTTAGTGCATGGAACATGTTTTACTCCTCTTAGTCGCTGTTATTTAACTTCTTTTCAGATGTCTCCTTAAACTTCACAGCTCTTCCTTTTCAGACTTGTAAGTACACTTCAGGGAAACTATTATTCTCTGGTGATGTTAGGGATGGGAAGGCAGAGAAAATTACAGATATTCCCAGTTATCACTCCCCTCCCTTTTTTAGTATGTTTTGTCTTTTTGTTTAAAGCTATAATTTAATGACAAACTGGTTTTGATCTGGGATCAGATGCAGACCTTTCAGCTTTCAGTAGCACTGGGCACAGAAGTGTGTGTGCAAGAGAAGAAAGGAAAAGGGAAACAAAGAAGGCAGGCCTGGAAAGATACTCTGCAGCTGAGAGATACTGGTACAACTAAACCAGCTCTAAAGATTTCACCCTTTCCAGTACTGCCTTTTCTAACTGAGTGTTTATGCCATGAGAAGTACAGAGAAAGAAGGGAATTACAAGGCGTGTTGAATTCTACTTTGATTCCAAACACAAAATCTATTTTACTTCAATTGTATGGTCTAGCCATTTCAACACTGCTTTTTTCACTTTTCTTTATATGTGCATCAATGGAGAGTGGTTTACCTTCTCAAAGCTGTTGTTTTCATATCTACTCTTTCTTCGGAGAATAGGGAAAAAATTTTACCTGGTTTTGCCTGGTAAATTCAATGAACAATACATAGCGTTTTTAAACCCACAAAGTATATTTTATCAGTGATTTTTGTGTGCTGTTGACATTATTACCTGTAAGATTTTGTGCATTATAAGTGAGCTGTTATTTTATTGAATGCACCAGTAGCAGTCATTTAGGATACTACTTACAGGTTTTGACAATTCAGCATCATAGAGGAATTATTAAAAACTAAGGAGATTAGCTAGGACTGAGCAGGACTGACAGCAAAATGATATTCAGTATTTGAACATTAAACAAATTCTAGTCCCATGGGGTTTAAAATTTACTTTTCTACCTCTTACAGAAAATTGGTTAAAACTCTTTCTTATCTACATCAGACAAGTTATACTGAGGAAGAATGAAATGCCATGGAGCTTACTGACACCTTTTACATCTTAATTTGAATTTTCCAAGTAATTTATTTTTAGCACAATGGATATTTTCAAGTGAAATAAGTTTTGATTTATGATGAAGTTAACTCATTTCAGTATCTCTGTTTTTAAGCACACTGCCATGCATAAGTATAGAAATGAAAAACAGAAATCAAACACATTTATTTTCTAAATTTCCTCTCAGATTTTTTTTTTAAACAGAATTCTCTATTTGGCAACTGAATTTGAAAGTGAGTAGAACTTATCTCTGTTAACTACTGATTTTCTTTACAGTTTCTCTGGGGACATTTATAGGAAATTGGGGAGACATTAATCAGAAAGGGTTAGATTAGACTTGAAATAGTCTTCCTTCAGTCATAACATGCACTTGGAAATTATGTAAAATTGTCTAAATGTGACAGCAGGAAATGGGATATAAAGATTTAAGCAGTAAATTTCGGGTTTCCCTCTCAGAAGAACCTAATTCTGAACAATTTACAATGATTAGTTTATACATTTTTTTAAAAATAGTTTTGTATCAGCCACTGAAAGCCTTGGGAGATCTGACTTCTGCTTAGCCTTTTGCAGGAGATACAAACCAGTCCAGTGAGCCAGCAGAAACAAAGGGATGAACAGAAGATATGGTCAGTTAGGAAACTGGAGAATACAACTGTTGCCAACTCATCTCAGATGTGTTCCCATCTGGCTGAGGGATCCTGCTCTCATTTTCTGAGTGGATAAAGATGCTGCTGCATCTAGTTTGCCATCCCAAAACTTGCCATCACCCCTTCAGACTTGGTGAAATATGTGTGCACAGCATTTTTATGTTTAGTTCATGGTCTGATGTCTTAGCCCAAACCACACCTTCATTAGCACTTTAAGCTGATATTCTGCACTGTGAACTGGAATAATTGAGCCATTCAATTCTGTCTGTTACGGTGTGCTAACCTCTACAGAAGAATTACATGGGGAGTTAGGAATGGTGATAGATTAAAACTGCTAGATTTGTCAAAGTTCATCTGTCAGAACCCCAATTCATGAGTCTAAAGCACTTTATTCTTAAACTCCATCCCCAACAACAAAAAAACCACCAAGAAACAAAAAAACATACAAAATATCACCCACACCCCTCCATGAATCTGTTCAATTAATTAAAATGTTTCCACATGGGGCTTGACATTACATGTTTATATGAGATGACATCAGGAAAAAGCACAGTGCAGCCTGGAGAAGAGAAAGTTCCAGAGTCACCTTATAGCACCTTCCAGTACCTAAAGAGTACCTACATGAAAGCTGGAGAGAGAATTTTACAAGGGCATGTAGTGATAGAACAAGAGGGAATGGCTTCAAATTGAATGAGATTAGATATTGGAATGAAATTCTTTACTGTGAGGGTGGTGAGGTACCAGCACAAACTGCCCAAAGAAACTGTGGCTGTCCCATCCCTGAAAGTGTTCAAGGTCAAGTTGAATGGGGCTTTGAGCAACCTGGTAGTGGAGGGTGTCCCCACCCATGGCAAGGGGTTGGAAGTAGATAATCTTCATGGTCTCTCTCAACACAGGCCATTCTATGATTTTTTGATACTGTGATTCTATGATTATTAGATCTGATGGCCTGAAAATGCTCCTAAGGATCGTTTGAAGAGGCAATGTCACTTGTATAATCAGGTTTTCTGTTTCATTTTTACATTCTGGTTCAATGAATGAATGTTTATCTTTGGGCCTTATGGACAGATTTTCCCCTTCAAGTGTCAGTTTGTTAGAGTTAACACCATACACAGTTTACACTTCTGTTTTATAAGAATTGTTTTCCAGATGCTTTGTAAGGTTCCTGAGCTACCCCAAACTTTACCTCTTGCACACGTGGAGCTCAGCTTTTCTTTCATATATCAAAAAACTTTCTTCAGCAGGTCCTTTTCACTTCTACTGACAAGTGTAGTCAGAAAAATATAATTATTCCCAGCTGGGTTTTTTATAGTGCAGCAAAAACCTAAACCCTTTAACTACTGTAACTCTAGAAAGAGAGCATCAAGAAATTTGTATTTGCAGCCCTGCCCCAGAGAGGGAGAGAAACTTGAACTGTGCTGTGTTGGTGGCCAGGACTCCCTACCAACCTCAGCCTGAGTGCAGCTGGACCAGCTACTTGTTTTCTATTTCTACAGGAGCAGCCCTCCCCCTGGCTATTTAACACAAAGCAGAATCTTGGACTTTTCATGAGAAATGTAAGCCAAATCCTAGGTTGAACTGGAAGAGCATCCATCTGCTGTGGCAGAGTAAATGCCCTGCTCTCTCCCTCGGGCCCCAGTGGAGCCTGAGCAGCCATTTGCTTTCACGTTCTACTGAAACAGTCAAATTGGAGCTGCCAAATGCTGCCAGGAGACAATCCATGGGAAAATGGATGTTCAGCTGAGTGGGAATCTGTGCAACAGGCAGGGACAGAAAGGGTAAAGCAAAATATGAGGAAGGCAGGAGGAACAAGATGTAAGTCATGTTTCGAACAGTTCTTTTGGGAAGATGGTGATTTTGGTAGTTCCTGAAAGCATTTAGATCAGCAAAGTGCTTTGCAGTTTATTTCAAGATACAAACTCAACTAAATGACCAGCCTATTAATGGGGACTCACTTCAACCACATCTAACTAATATTTTCTGGAGATCACTTTTGTATTCTCTCTGTAGAAATATTTTACCTTGACTTATTTTCAACAGTACTCCCTTGTAATTACAAAGATATCTGTTCCTCCTGTTTTGTAAGTCAAATGCCATTATTTTCTTTCTCATTTGTGCCTGTGAATCTAATATTTTAAATGGTCTAATTCTCCTCACAGTGAGACAAATAGGCTCCAGGAAATGGAAAAAAAAATAACTAAATCTCGTAATCTTGCAAAGTAGTTCTATTTTTCTTCAAAAACTTCTTCCAACAAAAGCTAGACCTAAAATGTCTACACTGACTTTCCTGTTTCTTAAAAGTTAGGAACCATAACTGGAACTTTGTTTGAATAGTGATTAATTCATAAGATCTAGTGTATGGTTTGAAGCACAGATGTCGTGGTTTAAAAAAGACTGGAAACCATTCCTTATTGCATGATACTCCTAAAAAGGTCTACATGAATAAATTTATTGTATATATCAAAGTACCTTGGCTAGAAAAAAGTCTTTACAGCTGTGTTTAGATAGAGTTAAAATAATACTGCCCATCTGTGCTGTACTTTAATGTAATTTGACCAGTTAGTAAAACTAAAAGTACATTATTAGAAACATACCACTGCTACTGTACAACTGTTCCAGAAATATCCAAGACTGTTTGTGTTGATAAGATATTGCATTAGCTTTTCTTCATAAAACTGAAAATACAACCTCCCTCATTATCTCAGTTTCCTTTATAGAAGAAGATAGGTTTGTAACTTTTAGTTGGATGTGGATACCCCTTTCCTCCTTATTTTTTTTTTTTTTTTTCATTTTGTTTTCCTTTTACTTGCTGGTAAACTTGGAGGATAAGTGTAAAAATATTTAGCCCTCCCTCAAAAACTTCTTATTCTGCCTCATACTGAAAAATCCATAATTGTTTTAAATAAGTTCCTTAAAGAGTACCTTTCCTATATGATCCTGCTGTAGCTCCATGAGGTGTGCATTAAAATCTAGCAGGCTTTGAAAGACTCCTTTTGCTTCTCAGCTACT
This sequence comes from Lanius collurio, assembly GCA_020086605.1. Classification (NCBI taxonomy): domain Eukaryota; kingdom Metazoa; phylum Chordata; class Aves; order Passeriformes; family Laniidae; genus Lanius; species Lanius collurio. The sequence goes on along the minus strand of JACBWW010000011.1, from coordinate 4,607,836 downwards.
CTGTTCTGTGAGAGTAAAACTATTGTGCTCTTGTCAGTCTTTGACAAAATGGTTGAATTGCTAGTTTAGACTTATGAAAGGTAAGTCTGAAAATGTATGGAAAATAAGTATGCATGCATGTATGCAGTGTTTATGTGTGGTGGTGTTCTGTTGGGACATTTTGTTGTTGTTCTGGTTTTGGATGTTTTTTCCATTTGACTCCGTCAGTTTGGCCTTGTGATTAGTTCATTTATTTGCAGAATTAGAAAGCCAGTCCTCTTTTGGGGAAGTGCAATTTTTATGTCATGGCGTGCAAGTTCTAACAGAATTAAAAAGTACAAATTAGGATTCATTAGGGAAAGATTTACATATGTTTGTGGCAGTCTTGCAGATTAAGAAGAGCTTGCTGTGTTTTTGTTGGTTATTGGCATGAAGGCATTCATTAGTCAGCTTAGATGTCAGGGGGCAAATGAAAAGAAACACTTTGGGATCTGAAGGAAAATACTCTTATGTAAAACAAAAGTGGTTCGGGGAAGGTTATTTGTTTCTCAAGGCTCTGCAGGAAAGTGCATATATGAAATATTCCTCTTGACTGTGCACCTAACACAAAGATTTTGCAAGTTGTGTTGCTGTGTGTGTAACCAATGAGCTCCCATAAGTAAATGGGCATGTGGTGAGCATTTTAAAGAACAGTTATGAGCTAAGTGTATTCATAATAATCCATGTAGCAAGGCAAGACAAAGAAAATAGTGCTTCTGACTTCATCAACTAAGGCAGAATAGTAAATTCAATTAGTATTGCAGTGCATGAGAATATTAAGGGTCAACATTGATCAGCTTTTCTTATAGTACAAGATTTTTTAAAAAATGACCTTCATTTAAACTAGAGATTGATAAAGGTCACCTTGATTAGTTTTATTAAAACTTGAAGTCTAGCCTCAAGACTAAGAACTACTGCCACAGAGGCCATCAGGGGGAAGATACTGCTTGAGGCATACTTGCCAAAAGCCTACTTTTTATTGTAAAGATATCCTAGAATTTCACAAAAGCAGTAGGAATTTACAGTAAACTTAAAAGTTTTAATTCTTTTCTGTCTGCTGTGGCTGGGGAATCACAACCAATTATGCTCTTAATTTTAACTCTGATACAGTTGCTGTTCTTATAATTGTTGTAACTTAACTTTAGTGCTATTTTATGTAACCAGACAAAAAGGTATCTCTTGATGAACTCACAGATGTGTTCTCATTGGGTTGTCCCTGCTGTCTTATGATGTATTTTCTTTTCACAAAACTTTTTGCTTTTTTTTCCTTCCTTGATTTGTCACTTGCAGCTTATCTCTTGTCAAAGAGATGTTCTGTAACAGAATAAAGCCAATTTCTGATGATCTTGTTGGAAATGGGAAAATAAAGGTAGATTGGGCTGAAATGCAGAGAGCTTTGAGAAATGATATAAAAACACACAAAAAAATCACAAGCATCAGAAATGTTATTTCCCATGAGAATCTTGCCTAAAACAAAATAAGTAAAATCTTACATTTATATTGCTTTTTAACTTGGTCTAAGCCAAGAAGAACTATTCTATTTTCAGTTTACCACTAGAGAGCAAAGATATTAATCCATGTTTAGATCCATGGTTTGGATTCATGTTAACTTACAATTCTGGAATAGGCTCACAGGATAACAACCTTTTGAGCTGAGATCCAGATGTGGGGTCTTGGCAGGTATCAGGACAACATGAACAGATTTTTTGGCTTCCTCCAATTCTTAAGGTTTTTACTTCAAAATAACTTACATTCCATTATTATATCCTGTGAAAGGCTGTAGCAATTATAGTACAGAGTCAGGGGCCTGCAATACCCTGCCTATGTTATTCCTTGTGTGTTTCTTGTCCTCAGGTGTTTCCAAGGCAGAATTAAGTTGGCATGACTGCAGGGAAAGTTTTTTTCAGTACCAGGGTTATTCCTAAGTATACTGATAGCTTTATGTAATCTCTTTACTGCAGAACATACCCTCTGTGTCCCTGAACTGCTCTTCTGTGTTTGGTGAATTCACCCAAGGATCATAATAAATTTTAATAGAGTTGTTGCTTTTAATGAACATTCAACAGCATGAGTAAGGATTGCACTTCCAGGACTTTAAATTTGTGTCATTTCTATCAGTGAAGATCCACTTTAGCCTGGTTCCTCCTAACAAAGTATTAGCAATTTGAAAAAGTGAAGGATGTAAAAATCTGGAGATTATTAACAGGAAAGATGTTTTGAACAGAAGCAAAATAGTCACACATTTCCACTAGCACTAATTACTAGTAAAATATTGTCCCTGATAAAGTCTAATTTTGAATTCTGCGAGCAGAATAATTGTCTTGTTGTTTTAGGGAAAAAGAGAGATAGTGCATCTATAAAATCCAACTGCAAATGTTTTCCTGTGCTGCCTCATTGATTCACAATGTCTTGCTGTGCATTCTTTATGATTAGGGATTTACCAACTGTGTGGGTCACAGCATTATTCTCAGCTTTGGTTAATTCCTCTCTGCTGAGGGCCTCGGGTGTGCTGTACAGCAAATATCCTTGGGCTCTTCAACTCTGAGAGGTTTCTGCAGCAACTTTGTGTGTTTGCATTATAGTCTTTAGCAAAACATAATCAGTGTATCTGCTGGGGAATTTGGCTTTACTTTTTGGTGTGATTTCACCATGTCTTGAAACTTTTGACTGCACCGTAAAAAATATTAGGTGAAGGGTAGCTGAAAACATTGGCTGCTGTTTGTGTTTCTGTTGGATCTTTCCTCCCAGAGAAGTGTTAGAGGGAGTTAACTTTGGACTGTGTAGTGAGCTCACTGGTAGAATGCTACTGCTGAAATCATCAGCAATAAAGAGGCCAAATTCACAAATCCCATATTGTTAACAGGCCATTAATGCTGACAGGAGCCATATTTATCTTTTTTGCCTTTGCTGTTTCAGACTCTGTACAAGTGAATGACACCCTGAGCTGATTTTCAGCTGCTGTTATACAAATCTAATTTAATCTTTAGCCTTTCAAGTCCCTTTCTCTTCCCATTCCTGCTGATGCCTAGACCATTGCCACCACAAGGGAATACTGTTGCTCTCTTAATTATGTAGTGGTTTGGGGTTTTTTGTTTTTGTTTGGTTTTGTTTTTTTGGTGACACCTGTCTGAACTGTTCCATGAAAATTGTTTGTTTTAAAAATAACCAATCACTCTCCCTTCTTTGGGACAAACTATGTTTGCTGTATTGCTTTCTTTCTGAAGCCAAATAGCCATTCCTTCCTTTTCTGTGTTTTTGAATGTAAAAGCCTCTTGCTAAGACATGATAAAGATCTGGATAATAAAATGTAACTTGTTCTGTTATGTGCAACAGCTGTCTTGTCACAGGACACACATGCACTCAACATTCACGCTGTTCTCCATCAGGACTGAAAATTATAATTACAGATTCTATGGTATTCTAGTTAATTTTCCTAAAGGCAGAACTTAAATGCCAATTTGTCATTTAGCTTGAAATACCAGATGATGTTGGTGCAGCGTTAGTATAGTGTCCCTAACACAGATCATCTCAGTTACTCGTTTGCCAAAAAGAGGAAAACTGTTGCAGTTTGGTAACTTCTCTCTTTTCCCACTTGCATTGCATCATCTGGTCATCTGTCCTCACATGAGTCTGCTGCATACATACATAAAGAGCTAATTAAATAGCCTTATTGAAATTATCAAGGGCATAATAAGAATTTGAAAATAGAAGTCTAAGTCAACTAAATGTTTTGATAGTAACTGTACAAGAAAACAAGTTCCTTCACTGACAGAAATACTTGATTTTGGTTGAGACTGTAAAGATTACTGTATTTTATGGTGTGTCAGGTATTTAGAAACAATGTGTTTTGATCAGACAGAGGGGGAAAACAAAGGTATCAACAAAAAGAAAACAAGGATATCAACAGCAATAAAAAAAAGTAAAAAAAAAAAAAAAAAAAAAGTCAAAAAACTCCCCCAAAAAACCTCTTTATACTTACAACAAACTTTTTATATTTACAACCAATAGCAAAAAATTGCTCTTCTCACGGAAAAATTATGACATTTGTTCTTGTCTCAGCCTATTAAAAGGTGTGTATGAGCAGGCATCTTTTTAGAACTGTATTTGATCTTAACAGTGAAGATAATTCTCTTATTAATTAGTATTCTATCTTATGTTGGCTAAATGATTACCTCTCTTATGCTAATTAATGTGTGTACTCAGTGTTTCTCTTCTTTTGACTCGCTGGGTTTCTTGGGTCGGTGGTCTGTGAGTTGGTGGTTGCAATCTGTCCCTGCCAGAATTACCTTTTACTCAGACAGAGCTGATTTCAGCACAGATGCTGAGTTGACTTGGTTAGTTTCTTCATTGTCTTGGGAGTTCTGCCAGATGTCTTTCTGGGCCTTAAATTCCGCATTCTGTGTGTCCACTATCAGTGGTGGACATCCTTCTTCCCAAGGTTTGTTAACCTCCCCCTCGGTCTGAGATCACTGAAGCATGTCAATCCCTAAACCTTAACAAGGCAATTCTACTGGTGTGTTATTTATCTTTCTAACACGTGGATATTCAATCCCTGCTGAGATTGGGGCAGAGTGGGAAGGGGAGGATGCTGTCTCTCCTGAAGGTCTTCCAGCACAGCCAAATTGCTCACCATGGACTGAGGGCAGATGCCTTGGCCATTGGTTGGGTTTTGCTGTTACTGGAGATGAGCTCTGACCAATTTGCTGATGAAGTTCTTAGTGGAAAACATGGGACAATGCACCTCTTTGTTCCTACTCCTTATCCTGTCTTCCAAAGGTGGCTGCTCACCACTGTTCTGTAAATTGATGCAATTGTGTTGGACAAGCATGGATTTTGGTGAAGTAAATAGAAATTGTTATCTTTTGCTTTTCTTTGTTTTCTTCTGCTGTACTGGTCTGTGGGGCACTAGTTCCACTATTAACAAGAAAATTTTATCCTAGAGCATCTTCAGACTAGAGCAGAGGGGCTGTTGGCAACTCCAGCTGAGGCTGCATCTGGTCCAGGTTTCTCTCCTGCCATGAAGCAATTTAAGGGACTTCCCATGAGTCATTACCCGAGGTGAATTGATATGTACTTCTGTGAGTGTTAGAATTAATGAAGATTGGTCTCTGAAGGATTTGTATCTTATGACTACATCCTCTGATGGAGTAAAAACACCAAATGAAACTTCTTGTACAATTGAGGTTCTGAAAATCTCTTTCTGTGCAAATTTTTTGCTAAGTACCACTGCATGTTATAACTTGTCCTTTAGTGGAGGCCTTTTTACTTTCCAGTTTTCTAGTTCCATTTAACTTAAGGATATAATGGCATTGGAGACTTTTATCCGCCTGTTTAATGCATTTGAAATTGGCTAGTAGGTTCAAAGGTAACTGGGGAATGGAATGGCAAATTCTCACGTGCAGACATAGTGTTATTGAATGAGATTTGCTTCTTCACAAAGCCAGGTTAGAAAGAGGTGAGAGAGGTTTCCTGCATAAAGATTGCCAACACTGTGGGGATCAGAGGGCTGGAGTACAAGACTGTTTATAGATAGAAATTAAGCTCAAATAAACAAGTATGCTTCAACTCTGTGTAGCCTAAGATTTCATTTCATCTGACAGAGCAGATTTGGAAAGGCAGGGGCTTATTAATAAAGTTTTACTGATGAAGTTGGGACACTCTGAACATAATATTTATTATACTCATAACTGGAAGTTGCGGCTCAGGAAGGAGCACTTGGAGTTGTCATGACTGCCTTCACAGTTCTCTGAAATCCATTAGCTCATTTTGAAGCAGAGGCCAAAAAAGAGGTTTTTAAAAATATGAAAATCTTGGCCATCATGAAGAAGGATTTTAAAGACAAAATGGATTGCATCATTTTGCTGATGTGTGAGATCTTCATGCACTTGCATCTTGAGGACTATGCAGTTTTGGCCTCCTGACCTGAGGGAGGATAAAGTATCACTTCAGAAAGGACAGAGAGAGAAGGGCAACTAAAATGATAAAGTGCATTAAACAGACTGAGGAGGGACTTACAAAGATCCAGGCTCCTTCAGTTTGGAGCAAAGGTTGAGGTGTGAAGTCACCAAACAATACACTGTCACAAAGGCAACACATAAGGGTTATTGGAAGCATCATTCATCAATTTCAAATTGCAAGAATTGAAGGACACTAGACAAAAATAGCAGTAGATAAATTTCAAGTAGTCAAAAGAAAGTATTTTTCACTGAAGGTTACAAACTTTTGGCATTTACTAGTACAGGAAACAGTGGAGATGGATAGTATCTGCAGGTTTAAGAAAGTTGCTTGAATTTATGAGCAGCAGCTTAATAAATAGATAGTAAGACCACAGGGGAGGTTAGTACTGTCCACCATTTCTAATCCATTAAATTTGGAGGCTGCAGGAGGGAATAGGTTGTAGAAAGAGCATCTCTTACTGCTCTGTTGCAGAGGCAGCACAGGGCTTAATGACCATTGTTCTGAATTGTTAGGACATTCCTTAAGTTTTACAGTGTCCTGAGCTCACATGTGAGGCAAAAACTAGACTGTAACTTGTAAGGGATGGTGTGTGAAACTATGGTTAAACACTGAGGTTTTATCTGGTCTGTGTCAAAGGCAATAATCTGGTGACCCTAAATGTCAGTGTGGCATGATTATAAAGCCAAGAGGCAACAATTGAACCATATTAGGGTTATTGCTTGAAGAATAAAGATTTTTCTCAGTCTACCTTTGCATATTTTTCAGAGCTGCATGTTGAACTGGGGTTAATGATGGAACTAAATGCAGAAGACAAGTGTTGGTGACAATTTTCTTTTACAGTGAAACCTGTGAATTTCCTTAAGCATAAACTGTTAACTGGATTGTCTTCTTATGACAAGTAAATGCCCCCTGTTTCATCATCGTGCTATAAGATTGTTTAGTTGAACAATGATGTATGTAGAATAAAGTTACTGGTTTGTGAGAGAGGAGATCATTGTATTTATATGCTGGTAAGCAAAATTAACACAATAAATTTTGTATGTGCGATCATAACACTCTAACATCAAAGTAAAGATCCTTGATGGTCTGGGAGTGGCAACTATTTCTGAAGCATCCCTTGAAGTATTTCCTAAGTGAGTTACAAAAAGCAGCAACAAAATGAGAATTAATTTCTAAGACAAGTGCTGAAATAAAATAATAAAATTAAATTTAAAAAAAATCTATGTTCCTACATTAAGGTTCTCAAGGTGGTTTCATTTTCTCAAAGACAGAGAAAAACCTTCCTTGTGTATGTTGTTGTTGCTTTGACTGTCTTACATCATGCTAATTACTTTATTTTTTTTTTATCAAAATGAGTTTTTCATCATCTTCAATGGCCACAGTAGGCGGTATTTAAAATAACATGAAAGACTAAAATACTTTGGAAAGTTCAGTGGGTACAAGTCTGTAAGTATTTATTGGCTGATACTTTGAACATTCTTTGGGCTTCTTACATAACCAGGTACTTTACACGTGTTGAGCATTTTTTGTCCTACTCAGTGAAACTTCACATGGAGTAAATTAGGTCTTGGAGAAACATGTTCTTTTAGAAACAGATGTTCTCTCTGTAAATGTTAGTCCTCCAACTGTTCTTCACTATCTATCTGTCCATTTTAGGGCCAAATTAAGATGGCTTTACACTGACAGGTTCTTAAAGCTATGAATTATTCATTATAATGGGATGTTGCTAAGGTAAATAAGGATAGGGATCCAAAAGGAAGTGTGTGGTTATTGTTTTATTTTCATTTTTCTAATTTATGTGTTTCCTGGAAGAAGCAAAGAATATGAACAAAGAGAGAGAGACTGAGACATGGAAATATGAGGAAAAACCTTTATAAAGAATGCTTCAGAAAATAACTGGAAGGGAAGAAGGGGAAAGAAATAACTCAACTATTACAAAGGATTTAAATATATTTTTGGTGAAAGAACCTTCTGATCTAGTAGTATTGTAGCTGTTGTTGAGGTGGACATAAAAGCTATACTAGTTGTAATCCATAGTCGAGAAAGGTAGAAAGATTTTTTATTTTCTCTACTGCTGTTCTTATACCTCTTCACAGTGGCTGTGGCCTAATTTAAGATTGGCTGCTTAGCAAACAAGGGTAAGGCTGTCTAACAAACAATGACCATTCAGGCAGTAAAACAATCAGCTGTACAAGCAAAAGTATAGTTGTTACATATTATCCACAAGTTCTTCCTTGTACACTCTCAATGTCCCGTAACTAGAACATCCTCCCCTTGTGTCCAGAACACCTTCTCTCATTAATATCTTCTTGGCCTTCTCTGTGGGTTTTACTAAAGCTGCAGAATTTCACTGTAATATTCTCACGGGTAAATTCTGACTGGTTTTAGGTCCGACTCTGGGAGATTGTTAATCCAGCTGCTAATCTCCTCATGGTATCATGAAGAGTAAGGTGGTTAACCTTGCCTCTGAGATGACACAAAACAAAATAGGGCAAGGAGATCACTAAGGCAGAGGGCAAAGAAGACTGAGGACTGAGATATGAGAGGACTTCAGCTATGGAGCAGTATTAAGCTCTAGTTCCTACTGCTAGACCAGCCTGCAAGTCTGCAAAGAACAGTGAGTTCCCCTCTTTCCTTGAGATACCAGGGTCATACTGGATCCTGGCATGCCTGTTTTCTTCATGATTTCCCTTAAATTGCTTTATATCAGATGTAGTCTGTAGATCTCGTCCAAAGTGTACAGAGATGATTAGTGTGGTGGCAGAGGCTGGGTAGTCAGTCCCTGGGCTGGCTTGCCAGTAGTGTTGATAGGTGGAAGCTGAATTGCCTCCCCAGGGCAGCAAGTCAGGAAAAAAGGATTGGTTCAATACCATTTTGTTTCTACCAAGAGAAATACGTTTACTGTCAAGGTCAAACTTCTTTTGCTCCCAGCATTTACATCAGCTCTGAGAATCAATCGTCTCTACTGAGTCCTTGTGTGACCAATGCAGGGGCTGTCCCTCTGTCCCTCTCCTGCTTCGGGACAGGATGGGCAAGCACAGCAGGGGACCTGAATGGTCCATCTTAAATGTGGCCTAAGGTTTTCAGAAGTCTGTCCTTGCATTGAGGGCTGGGGGAAGCTGTGGCCAGGCCCAGAGGTGCTGATGGTGGTGATTTCAATGAGAAGAATGTGTGCTCCAGGCTGATTCCATGGGGCTGTTGTGCTGTCTAGTGAGGGCCTGGGAAGGGCACTCTATGGGACACCAAGTCCTAAGGGTTCCCTTCCCTTGACAAGATATTCACAAATGTGCTCTGCTTTTGCCATGCTGGACACCTCTGCTGCGCAGAGGACAGGATAGATCTGGATGAAGAACAATTGCAGCAGGGAAAGGAAATCATGTTCTCTGCCTGTAGATGGCTTTTTAATCATCTCACTGAAATTACTGCTGGCAAGCAGAAAGCAGAACTTTCTTTTGGGTCCCTTAGGATGTGATGAGTGGTGAGTAGGGAAAGCAACCACAAAAACGGCAGGCAGCAAAGTAAATGAAGAGCCATGCTGGGACATTGCTCTAACAGTTTGTGGAAAATAGCAGGAAAATACATACAGTTGGTAACCACAAAAAAATGTGAAATAGATGAGGACTGAACACAGATAAGGAAACTTAAAAACAATTTTTGTTGCGTGGCTTGACTATATGACATTTTCGATTGCTCAGCTGATAACTAATAAGGAGCAGAGAAACAGATTTTGAAAGTGTAAAGCCTCTGCCTAATGGTGAAAGGAAGCAGAGACACAGACACATGGATAGATGTAGGGTTAATAGGGGCTAAATTAAGAAGAGTACAGCATGCTCCCAAACTGAGTAAGGAAAAAGAATTGGTAGAGGATGAGACAGTAACAGTGAGAGTGAGAAGACAAGTATAATAATTTAGTAGCTTGATTCTAAAAAGCAGATTGAAGATATGAACTGGATTAGAATTAGCAGTGTTATAACTGATGAAGCCTTGTTCAGTAAATAGAGCTTCTAATTCAAACTTCTGATAGCATTAACAATTTTTTTTCCTATCCTTGGTATTTTTTGTAGGTATTTAGTTTGTATTTACTGCTCCATTAATGTAGCACAAGTGTCAGAGAAAGCAAGACACTGTGTCTGGAAGTTAAAGTGATTTTTGTATTTCTCCTTTGATTGCTGTTTGCCTTCTCTCTTCAGTCTTAAAAGCCTTAAAACATCTGACCAGATGTATCCTTCATGCTTTGAATGTGAGGAAGCTGCCACATGTATTTGTTACAGAGAATAGTCCTGTCTCTATACGTTCCCATCTTCCTGTCAAAAGGGAAGTTTGAGGCATGCTAAGTATGACTTTGTAGTTTCCCATGGGGGCATAGTATTTCTAGGTAAGAAAGGATTTTATCACAGAAGCAATAGAAACTATGACATGGGGTGGTTTTACATGTAATGTAAAGCAGTTGATTTATTTATTTACTTGTACAGATAAAGTTAAAAGGCAAAATTATTTATTTCTCTACTCATTTCACAGATAGGATCAATTTCTCTGTGAATCAGTGCATCCAGGCATCCAAAGAACTAAAGTTATAATCCAAACCCTATATAATCTACAGAATCCTTTATCCTATTGAATACAGTTGCCTTTATATAAAGTATAAACTGGAAAGATAATGTTTTAAAATCATTCCTCTTCATGATAAATTTTCCACTGAATGTCAGTCATGGAGTTGCTTTGCTCAGACATTGCATTGGCTTTATGCATGTTGTGGGGCAGATATGAAAAATTTTATCATTTATTTTTTTGTTTGGATTGGTTATGTTGCTACTGCCAAAACTTATCCAAATTATCCATTTTTGTGGCATCAGTTTCTAGGGTTGTGAATCCAACCCAAGTCCTGACGTTTTGTGTAGCATGAATCTGCATTTTGCAGAACTCCGACATGTCTGAATTATTTGTGTCTGTTCACTCGTGCAGTTATCTTGGCATTGTAATGAGGTGAAGGTTTTATGTACATGAAAGTGTGTACAGATGAGTTTTTTGTTCCAAAGATCAGTGATACGTTTTAGGCAGGCAAGTTGCCAGAACAAATTCCCACGTGTGTCTTTAGGCAGCTGATATGGACAGTGTCTATCATTGTGTCCCATGTAGCACAAACACATGGGACTACTGGTATTTATCAAAGATGTCTCGGAAAAAAATAATAATTTTTGCTTCCACTTTGGTTGAAATTCAAATGTAGAACACTAGAAATGATGACATCACAGCTGTTATTCAGACTCTACAAGTTTGAGAGATGTCTAGTGCATTGGAGGTTTGAGAGAAATTATATCTGAGATCTCTTTGCTCATATAAGTAGTTCAGGATTGGAGGAGAGGAGGAGAAACAGAAAAGGATGGGAAGGTGAAACATGATGTACATGTCCAAGTTAATACTGACTGTTGAAATGCTCTACCTATTCTTTTGGGGCTTGAACTTCAAGTTTCAAAGTATAATCAGCATGTATTTCAGTCTTAATATTTGCTGAGAGCATGGAATGTAATATACAGAAAGAAGGCCTTGAGCTGTATGCATTTTTCTGTGGAAGAAGCCACTAGGAAGAAAAACCAAATAGAGAATGCACAGAACAGACAAGCAATAACCCTGATCCAGTGTGTTGAATGTACCTGCCTCGTCTACTTCCCTGTCAAACAATAGGGGAAAGAAAAACTTACATGAATTCTGCTGGCATCACTGTTCAGTTGTAGCCATCAGGGAAAGTGTTAGGGAAAGGATTCTGGTCTGTGTTATCCACATTGGGGGCTGCTGTATGTGTTACTTCACCTCCTCTTTCTCCAGTCTTTGCTCAGCCAACAGGAGAATTTTCAAGATGCTGTGAATTGAGTGCTGAGCAGCAAGCAGCCTACTTACTGCACCACAAAATGGAGCTTCAGGAAGGGAAGAGTACTGGCAGTACACATGACCAAAATGAAAGCTAGGAGATAAAATCCAGGAAAGGTGATCGCTTATGTATAGGGATGCATATAAAATAAGTAGTCCATTTATCTAACTATGAGATGCATTCAATGGATCCTGTTTTAGGGGCTGATTAATGAAGCACATAAAGTTGGAAGGAGTATTATGGATCTGTTGTCACTGGAGTGCTGTGACATGTTGTATTGGCTTTCTGTAAGTGGCAATAAAAATAGGAAAAAAACTATCCTCTGTAAAGGAAGGAGATGTCTTGCCCTAATCCTCACTGCTTTTGAAATGGTATTTAGTGAGCCTAGGAAGTCAGAAACACACCTAAATAATCTCTCAGAAGAAACGAGCTTGTGGGGTTGTATAAAATTCCTTAAGATTCTCCATGAGTTATATAGGAGTTCATAATTTATATTTCTGAAAGTTACTTTGCTGGTAGATTTTCAGCTCTTCTTTGTTTGAGAAACAACAGATAATATTGTTATGGTTTAAGCTTAAGAAGAAATGTTTTTGTTAAGATATTTGGGGTCAACTGACCCCCAACAAGAAGAAAACATACTATGCAATAATGAAATTACTGCTTTTAAATTCTTACTCCCTGAATTCTTTAGGGCAGAAGCAGGGTATTTTATGTGTCTCTGGAAAAGTATTTTTATTTATGTTAATAATTTTTTTCTAGAAATACAATTTTGTTCAACCAGAACTATTTCAAATTCTATCTGAATTTAAAAAGTAATTTAAATTGGAAGTCTGGAAGCCTTCTAGATAACAAAACCTGAAAGGAAAGAGTGTATTCCTTTATCCTCCTTTTACTCAGCGATTAGCTCAATCACCTGGGGTATGGAAGGACTGCCTGAGGTGATCTGCAGTTATATAAGACTGCAGCAGCTGGTGGTTTCAGCAATTTCCCTTGGTTAAATAAGCTAAAATCGGTGCTTTAAGTGCATCTGTTGAAGAGCCAGGAGTATGTTTTGGAGCTCAGCAGAACTATGAAGGCCAAAGTACAGGTTATGAGGTATATGAAGGCACTCTGAAATCTCTTCTTAATGGAGACTAGGGACCAGCAGTCCCAATCCTTGTTTGGAGTCTTCTGGTCAGAGGCAGTGGCACCATCCTGGTGGCTCCAGTGCCCTTGAGCTGAGCCCAGTTTCCTTTACGGATTGCTCTGGCTGAAAAGAAACATTTCCTTGTTATTATTGTCAGTGTTTGTCAAGGAAATAATTTAGATTTACAGTTTGAACCTAACTGAACTGAGGTGTGTATAACTTCTGTGCAGGCTTGTGCTGTGTACACACCCACGGCATCAGTTTAATCACTGAATCTCACAGGTGAGTGTTGTGTCACTGGCTCCAACAGGGTTCTTGGTGAGTCACTCCTTGCAGCTCTGCACTGCCAGGATCAACATCCAGCTCTCCATCCTTGACCTTATAGTCCATTTTCCCACACCTCCTGGAACTGAGCTGGCTTATTGACCATACTCACTTTGGAGGTGAATTCTTGTAATGCAGGAGTGAATTGAAGTTTTTGTTTTTTGGTAAAAAAGAGGGTTTGCCTTGTTAGACAGGTTTAGGCTCTCAGATAGGTATTATTTGAAATGATTTATAAACAAAGAACTTTTTAGTCCTAGTCACTTTTTTAGTAACTGATTTCCAACGTATTTTACACAGTACACTTTTCTCGGATGACTATTTAGAATAATAAAATAATATCATAATTGCTTCATGTGTTTGTAGCCAGGTTCATGTTTTACAGTATTACAGAAAGAATGTAAACAAAGCCTTACCTTACCTCTTTTGTTTGAGTGTGAGTGAGAGGAACCCTGGGAAAATTGGTAATGCCACAGGGATCTTAATTCAGAGGTATAAAGCCTGCAAGGTATGAAAATAAGTATATTTTTGCATATGATTAAATTCTATTATTAATTTTGGTCCCAAATCTGTGAATTTTCCCATTAAAACTCAATAAATAACTGACCCAAGTAATAGATAAAATTGAATAATTCATTTCTGTATGATGATATTGATTTTGGTGGCTTTTTGACATTAAGAAGCTGTATGAATTAAAACCAAAGGGCTTACACTTGATTTTATTCACTTTCTTGCCAAATTTTTGTGTAGTTTTTAAGTGAAACAAATAAACTAGTTAATTTGCCTGCAAAATATACAAAAAGTATATGTGATTTGAGAAGAAATGTAAAAAAAATTTTCCATTTTGGAGCAATAATACATAACATGATTAAAATCCCACGGACATTAAAGGAAAGATTTTCACAGGCTTCTTCAGGATTTTGGCAAGACCCTTGTGTTCATGGTTAATCTGTGCAGAAATGCAAAGAGCAAAATGATTCCTCAACATGCCCCAAATGCGGAATGAATATTAAAATGTGTGGCATCACCTCAGTAACTCTGTTCTCAGGTGTAACTTCCCTGTCAATAAGGAAATGTGACACAAAATGCAACATTTAAATGCTGCCTTGCAACCTTAAACAACATCCAGAACTGCATTTCCTGTTCCTCATTATATTCTAATTAAATATTGATGGATGGTTTGTTTAAATCAGGATTTTATTCTGTTAAAAGTAATGTCATCTTATTACTATTGTTAGTGAAATAGCTGGAGCAGCAAGTTGGTGATTAGTGTCAATTTCTCTGTTGACCTGAGAAACATGATATAGATCAATTATTTTGTAATTGTCAGTTGAACTGCTTTGTTGTGCTGGAATAGATTTAATTTAGCCAAAACAAGTTGAAGAATCCTGAAGCTTTTTACTGTATGTACCTTATGTCCTCATGAACCTTATGTATGTTGTAATGACTTGTGTGAACTGTGCTATATAGACAGTGCATAATAGAAAAAAAAATCTACAAATGTTATGCAATGCATTGTTTTAGGTACAAGTCTGAGCCCAGGAGCACTACTTTTGATGCTCTTAATTGCTCTCCTGTCTACTAGTTACATTGCATATTTTAGTTCTTCTCTGACCACCTAATGCATTCCTAACTTTCATGAGATTTCTATCTCGGTTCTTAAATTACTGAATGAAATAGAAATAAAATAACACCTAAAATATATTACAGAAAATACAACTTAACTAGCAGTTGGAACGGTCTGCCCTATATTTTTTCTCATATGTAATTCTCTTCATAATTTTGCAGGAAATAAATCCTGATCTCAATATATTGATTTAAGTGGTAGCCCAGAAGAACTTGAAATGAATGATAAAGAGAGAAATCCAAAGCAAACCAGAAGAAACTCTAAAAATATAAAATTACTAATAGAAAAAGAAGCTTTTGTCCTGGGCAGATGAAAGTAGTGATATAAATGAGAGTAGTTTGTAATACAGAAAAATTGTTCAACTTCCTATATGATGACATTGCAGACATTGTTGTATGTGGAAATATTTATATTGATTAATTAGCTGGGCTAATTAAACACCTTGTTCCATGTTACAAAATATACAGTAAATAATGATGAAAGAAAGATGAGTTTTTGAAACAGAAACCCCACTTTCAGTTTAAGAACTCTTTTCTTAGCTAGCAAGGGAAACACTACACATCAACCATAATTCTCAAAATCCTCAATGAAGTTACTTAAATAAGAAACAATTGTCTGTCCTTAAAATAGCTTCTAAGCTATAGAAGAACAGCTTGTAACAAGTTAAGTCACCTTTACAATTTAGTCTTTTCTCTAAAGAAACCTAATCCTATTAAACTGGTTAGATGCTAATGGATGCTTTAGATGTCAGAGATGTGCTGTTGGTTGGCAAGTCAGGGCGCAGAACCGAGAAGATTGCAAAGAACTTTTCTGATATGAGAAGGTGTTTTGATACTTCATGTAAGAAGCAAAAGAAAAAAGGAGAATCTGGGAATGGTTTTATGGGGTTTTTTGTTTTTTAGTGTTTTTTTGGTTGTGTTAGGTTGGATTTTGGTTTTTTTTAAGCAAAGAAAGTAAATGGAAGTAGAAAAAGCATTTATTTGAAAGGAATGGTGTATTCTGGAGGATATGAAAGAAGAGTGTTAATGAACTGCGCTTATTATCACACAATGATATTGATTGGAAAGGACCTGTGAAGATCCTATTCGAGGGTCCAATCCTCAAACAAAGAAGGGAAAACTAAGGTGAGGTTGCTTTTAATAACTTTGTCTCACTGATGTTTCAGTATCTCTAGGGATGGATATTTCACGGCGTCTCTGGGCACCTGTGCCAGTGTGTAACTAACTTCATGGTTAGTTTCCTTAAGACATCAATGCTTGATAACTTCTTTCTTTTCTTCTTGGATGCCATGCGTTCCAGCTGCCCACTCATCTTAGTGACCATCTCTCAGGCTGGCTTCAATATATTAATGGCTTTCTTACCCTGGGGATGCCAAAACTGGACATGGGACTCTTGGTGAAGTCCCAAGGGTGTTGAGTAGAAGGAATAATCCCTTCTCTTGCTATTTAGTTGCTGAGGCATCCTGGTCCACATTTGGCCTTCTTTAGCACAAGGGCATATTGCTAACTCAAGTTTAACTTGTGAACTTTGCTTTTCTGCAGAGCACTTCCTTAGCCAGTGGGTGCTCAGGCTGAGGTTTTTCTCTCTTGGTTGTAGGATTTTTGCTTTCCTATTGGTGTCTTGCTGCTGAGCTTTTTAAGGCTAATGTCAGGCCTCATATCCAGCCTCAGGGTGTGACAAAAGAGCAGCAACATGCTGCCCTTAGGGGACTGGCAGTGGCACTCTGTGGCTGTGCTGGCCTCTGCCAGTTTCTTTGGTTTGTTTAGGAGAGGAGGAACAGAGTAATTTCTTTTTAGAAAAATGTGAAGTTTTTATTATCTGACACTGGTTTTCCTTCTCTTTTCTGACAACCAGGTGCTTCAAGCAAACTAAACTAGGTTATCTCCCACTTCTTGTTCAAACTGCTCATTCCTGACTGCGTGCAGCTGGTAGAGGATGCCCACAGGGAACTTTGCTTCTGGCAGTAGCATGGTGTGGCTGATACAAACCTTTATGTCATGGCCAAAATGGGTCTCTGCCATCCAGCCATCTGAAAGTCCTCATTTCTCTTTTAGGTCCGTTATTGCAGTTGTTGCAGTCCTGACATCAGTGGTAACTATGCCTCTCCTGCTGAAGCTGCTGATACATGAGCTAGTGAAATTAAATCAGATATGGCAGCATGAGCTGCACTGTTGGTTTTTACTGCAGTACAGGTGCTTCTTCCAGGTAGTGCATGCACCATCTGGATTAAGCCCAAAACAACCCGATTTGTAGACATCAACTTTCTCCCAACTTGATAGGAAGAGGTAACTTTTCAACCAGCCTTCTCACTGTCCCTTTTGAACCATATGGCAACTGCCGCTGACAGGGCTGCACAAGATTTTTATTGCATGGAATATTGTTCAGGTGTTGCACAGGAGGAATCAGCATGCATGAGGAGAAAACTGTTGCTGAAGCATTTGTACTCCAGTAATCCTGCATCAACAAATCTGATTTGTATTAGCCTGAGTGCAGGCGAATTTCAGTTGTGAGAGTTTTTCCCAAGCCAAGGTGCTGCACAGATGAGAAAGGATTGAATTGTCCTAAAGCACAGGAGCTGATGAGGAGTGTGATTAAACATCCTAACTGCAGAGCCAGCAATGCACCATGCCACATCTAGCTCTGCTTGCTCGTTTAGGTTTCTGTTTGAGTTTACTTGTCTTGCTGTGGAACTAATGATGCTTATGTGGTATCATACTGTTTCATTTGTAGAGGTTATGGCCAGGTCAGAAATTATGCATCTAAAATATATTCATTTCATCCCCAGCTAGTAAACAGACTTTTGCCTGAGTCAAGAGGGAGTTCAACAGATGGCTGCATCCTGTCCCAATAAGACAGATGTGACCTCAGTTAGCAAGGTACAGCTATTCACCATTTACTATGTCTGAGCAAAGCCTTTTTGCTAATTGACTTGGGATACTCTTACCTTGCTCAACTATTTTTTTTTTAATTTAAATTTTCTTTCTTTTAGGAAAGTAAAAACATAATTTCTCTCATTTTAATATAGTCTTAACTCAAAATCTATTTCTCTCTGTTCAGGTGAGTTGTGCCTGGAGATTCCTAATGATTACAGTAGGCAGATTCTCTCCAGTGTGTGTGTTTTAATCTATCCTGGTATTTATTTTCATTGCAGCCAGTGGTGTTTTAATCATTACTAATTTTCCAAATGCATCATTAACTGGAAAAACCTCCTCCACTTTAAGGTCTTTTTCTTCACATCATTTATCCTAAAAGCTAGCAACTTTCCACTCCTCAAAAAAAAAAAAAAAATCCCCTTGTTCCTTCAGTCCTACTCGGTGTGTTTTATTTGCGTTGAAACTTTGCCTGATGTGAGGATTAACTGTTTTATGGGCATAACTTCATGGAGAACAGTGCTGCTGTATGAAGCTAACTGGTAAATGTCGCAGAGTGGATGTGATTCATAAGCAGTTTAACAACCAGTTTCAAGCAAGAATTATTTGAAAAAAGATACTAGAAATTATATGGTCTAGATCTTCAGAATTGAAGAAAATCTATAACCTTTGTAACTTGTTTGAGTTCTATTTTTAGAGAGAGTCCAGTATAATTACAGTCATACTTCAGAAAACATTATTTTTTAAGTGCAATGTACTGACTTGGTCACAGCTTTGAAGTGCATCTATCATAGATTATTAGCTTATTAACTTACTCCCCAAAGACAATGACCAAAATGGCTCTAGACTCAAAGAGCTGACTTTTATTAGAATATTGTTTAGGAAGAACCTTTAAATAAACTGGGAAATTGTGAAGACGTAGAACAGATTAGAAATAAGATTAATTCAAAAGTAACTCTCCCCTTGCCTGCTGTGCAGATGAATCCTTACTTTCAGGCTTTGCTTCTCTGAGTTTGGTGGTAGTGTGGATTGCAGCATAAGTTATGGAGTGTCTGCTATGTTTCAAAAGACTTTTTAACTTTTTTTTTCTATATTCAAGATGTGTGATGCTTCACAGCCTATCTTTACAGATCCCAGTTACTGCAGCACTGTACCTGCTTGTTGTAGCACTGTACCCACTTTCTCCTTTCTCTAAGCTCTCCGTTGGAGCTCGGAGACCACTGTCTCTGAATATAGTCCATTGTTTCTTAAAAATGCACTCCTGCCTCCCTTCTGCTGCTGGGTTGCCGAGACCAGTAAATTTTTTAATTTAATATGTACAGAGTCTGAGAGCAAAAATTAAACAGCGTCCATCACAGTAAAATTATTAGAATTTGAGATCTGTTTAATACAATATGCTGTTGTAAATTCCTTAGGTTTATTCTATTAAAGTTACTGATCCAGCATACTAAAACATTGTATCAGTAGGATTTAGGTATTTGCATTTTGACTGACACACAAATAAATTACTATAATATTTTTCATCTCCGATGAATGTTCTGCATTAGAATTAGGTGCGCTAAGATTTTAAGAAACCAATCTAAGCATTTGTGTTTCTGTTCAAAGTTGCACTGACAGACCCCAGTAGCTAAAAAGGCAAGTTTACTTTGGTTCCTTCTCATAACGATTTCAAAGGAAAATATATCCTCCTCAAACTTATGGATGGCTTTTATTCCAATAGAAACTTGTTATATTTTCTAGGTGCATGTGGTTCCTTATTGCACTGAAATCCATATGTTTGTTTTTGGATAGGGTGACTGAGCCCATGAGAGTCTAGTGATTCTGGTCATGGAAAAACTCACTTTTCACTGAAACCAAAGCCTGTCATAACAATCAAAAAGCCATTCTATCAGTCTTGCTCTTTTTTTTATGGCTATTGCACATTTGCCTCTACAGTTTTATTAATTTTTTTTTTGCATCACCTTGCTTTGGTTTAACCACAGCAAGCAACAAAGCCCATGCAGCTGCTTGCTCGTTCCCCCACCAGCAGGATCAGGCAGAGAATTGGAAGGGTAAAAGGTAGAAAATTTGTGGGTTGAGATAAAGACAGTTTAACTGGTAAAGCAAAAGTCACACATACAAAGCAAAGCAAGGAATTAATTCACTGCTTCCCACGGGCAGGCAGGTGCTCAGCCATCCTCAGGAATAAAGGGTTCTGTGACGCATAACGGGGACTTGGGAAGATAAATACCATAACCCCATGATTCCTTCTTTCCCCACCTTCATATAATGAGCAAGATATCATATGATCTGGAATATCCCTTTAGTCAGCTGGGGTCACCTGTCCTGGCTGTATCTCCTCTCAACCCCCCAAGCACCCCCAGCCCCCTCCCCAGTGTGGCAGTGTGAGAAGCAGCAAAGGCCTTGGCTCTGTGTAAGCCCTGCTCAGCAAAAACTAAAACATCTCCATATTTTCTAACCTTTGTTCAGCACAAAGCCAAAACACATTCCCCTACCAGTTACCATGAAGAAAATTAACTCTACCCCAGCCAAAATCAGCACACACCTTTACTCTTCCTGCTAATGTTTTAACATTTTCAAAGTACTTAAATACATTGACTTTTATGAGGGATGCAATTGTTACCAGCATTGTCACTTACCATGCACCACCTGTTTGTTCTTGCCCAAACTTGTACATTTGCAAGTCATGTCATTCCAGGTTCAACTACATCCACATCAGGTTTTTATGCACTTTTAGCTGAAAAACACATTTGTAACAATAATCTGTAGGACTGCTAGGAGAGACAAAGCACATGATATTAAGAACTCTAAAAAGAATTTATTCTATGCAAATGTGGTTAAAATCTGTGATTAAATAATTTTTCTAATTAACATTTAAGTTATGCTTTTAGAATGGTATTAAGTCTGGTCATGCTTCTCAAGACAAGTTCTAAAAGATCATCCTCAAAAACTTTTAGTGAGTATGATTGAAAATTATATGTAAATTGCCTAAAATTTCTTGGAGCAAAAATAAGAGAGAACTGTGGCCAGCTGGTGTTTGAAATGGAAAAAAAAAGTTTAAATTAAGGGCCTCAAAAAAAATTAAAGTTAAGAATCTAAAAGCAGATGTCTTAAGTTGGCTTTAGGTCTTCATAATCTCTTTCTTGAAATTTGTTTTCACTTCTTTTGTGCTGGATGAGGATATATGTACTGGTGCATATGTTTATAACCTAACAAAAGCTGGAAAAATAGATTAGAAATTCAGCGTTGGCCTTTCATTGTCTTTATATTTGAGTTAGCTTAATAAAGTCATACCAAGCTGACATGCAGCACTGTGTGTTTTCAGCATTATTTTGAAAAGCTCCGCACTGAAACCTGAACTGGATATAGCAAGCAATATTTTTCTTAAAACTACTGCTGGGTTTTCAGTGTCCATGAAATCTTAAAGTAAATAAGTTTTGATCTGAAGATCTAGCATAGATTCAGGCAGCTGAGCCTATGCACTGCCAATATGGATATCAGGGGATGATGGTTGTTATTTTGCTTTAGAATTAGCTCCCTTCCTTTCACTTTTTCCTCCTCCTTAGTGCTCTTCATGACACCACTGCCAGCTTCAAATGAGCCCTTGTCGTATGGAGCTGAACTCTCACCAGAGCATCTCATAAAATAACAACCACAGCAAAACTTCAATTCAGTCTTTGGCATTCAGCCTATCATTCCTTGTAAGGTAAATTTGTTTAATTTTGAGGGCAATCCGGAGTGTTTATTCCACATATACAGTTGCTGAGATCTGTCTTTAATTTTAATTTACTGCTCAAAAGGACTCTGTGTATTTTCATTTGTTAATGTAAGCATGCCACATTCTCTGCCATATAAATATAAATTTTCTACCATACAGGTATTGTCCTGACATAGCATATTAACACTTTATATTTTCTAGTTGTGAGACAAATTGAACTTGAGACAGCTTAAGAAATATAAACACACTTGTTTTAATCCTATTTGAACTGAGGCAAGTTGACTGTTTCATACTGGTATATTTCTGTATCTAAAAAATAGTCATCTTGATGGATCTGTATATCAGAACTTTGATATATTTTGTTCTATCCTTATATCTAAGGATACATAAAACAGTCCTGCATATTTTCAAATATATATACTGTATATATATGTATACTGCACTTTTTCAAAAAACATATCTCTTCCTGGGTTTGTATTTTTATGAAGGTTTGAGCAATGAGCCCCGAGGTGATCCATGACTGTAATCTGACTGGGTTTTATAACATGTTTGTTTCATTGTAACGTGATTCTCCCAGTGTCCTGCAGGCTAAAAGTACACACACCACTTGGGCTCTGTGGGTAAATACGTGTTTCAGAATCAAATATTCGCAACTGAAAACAGCCCACAACAGGTCCCAACAAAGTAAGGTTGCATGACCTAGCTGGTTATGTTTATTAGAGTACAGAATGAGTTATCTATTAGAAAGCTAAGTCATACTATACAGGAGTATATAAAGGCAGTATTAACTCTGATTTATGTATATGGGGAACAGAAAACTAGGAAAATCTAGAGAGACTTGGTGTAATGTTGTTAAACTCGGACAACTAACCCCAACATAGCTGTTCCTTCACTCCCCACCTCCACTTCCAGAAGGATGGGGGAGAGAAGGGTAAAAATGAAGAAACTCATGGGTTGAGGTAAAGACAGTCTAACAGGTAAAGCATGCAAGCAAAACAAAACAAGAAACTCATTCACCTCTTCCCATGGGCAGGCAGGTGTTCAGGAGCTCCCAGAAAAGCAGGGCTCCATCACTCTTAACAGTGACTTGGGAAGATAAATGTTATTGTTCCATTTACCACCTTCTTCCTCCAGCTTTGTATACTGAAAAAGATGTCGTATGGCTTCAAATGTCCCTTGGGTCATTTGAGGTTAGCTGTCCTGGCTGTGTCCCCTCTCAACTCCGTGTGTACCTTGCTGTTGGGCTGAGGTGAGGAGCAGGAAAAGCCTTGGCTTTATGTAAAAACTGCTCAGCAAGAGCTAAAACATCCCTGAGTTATCAGACCTGTTTCCAGCACAAATCAAAAATAGCCCCATACTAGCTGTTATGAAGAAATTTAACTTCTTCTTCCAACTAAAACTGGAGCAAATGTCAACCCAGTATCAGGAAGGCTACCCTGTTCTCCACCAGTAGTGTTGCATTATTCAACCATAATTAGAACTATCAAGTGTTAATAAGATCTTGTTTGAAAGAAATGCAGACTATTTTTTTTTAAACTAGGAAAAAATCTATCGAAAGTATATTGTTGCATACAAATGGACTTAAAATATTGCATTTAGCAGCTAATAAAATTTCCCTTGAATTGGATAGTTGCTTGGTGAAGGACAAAACCCTACTATTATTACTATTGTTATTATTGTTATTATTATTATCATTATTATTATGTTAAATCTTGGTGCATATTCTGAAGGCCTTACCTGAATAAACAAGACATTGCTTATGTAGCATTAAAGTGCCTAATACTGGAAAAGTACTTCAAGCAAGTTGCCATCATCCTAAGAAAACCTGGGCAATAAGACAGATGATGAAAATGAGATGCAAATATAACCAGACTGTCACCAGAGACCAGTCTCTTTCTTCTATAATTTTTCAATTTTTCAGAAAAAAAGAGAACATATGTATTGAACTAAACTTCATTAAAAGCTCAGAGAATAATCTTCTAGAAATCTTGCAAAGAGGGTCATCAGGAAAATGTAGAGAGTCTTCTGTAAAAGGCACCTTTTAGAGCTGTTCTAATCACTCTCTTTTAACTTCTGCCAGTTTACTCAAATTAGTCCATCATTGTCTCAAAATAGGGCTGCTCTGTCAGGTTCATTTTATAGGCTGATGATCAGTAAATAAGTATTTAATTCATAGATCTCAATAAAGTGTCTGTTTTTTTGTAAAATATTTTATCTCTGTTTTGTAGGTGAGATAATTAAAGCACAAAGGATGTGAGGGAGTTTTGCATTAATCAGCAGCAGAGTTAAAAAGGGGAAGATGAAGTTTTCTGTGTTTTTGAATTAATGCCCTGACTACTGGGCTGTGAATTAATTTTTATTGAAACTGTGTCCCATGCAAAATTTACATGAAGTATAAAGTGAAAGTGTTTTATAATACCCCGGGATTTCCTCCTGATTCCCCTTCAAATTGTCTCACCTTCACTCTATGGGAGTTATTGTCCTGGTGAGGTCTTTCAAATCCCCTGCTGTTTATTTGAGTTGTGGATCAAAAGAAATGTGATTTTAATTATAAGACCAGTTGTGCACTTCAATTTCAAATTCAGAGTATCATGTGCTTCTAGATATAATCCTGTTGGATTCCTGCAAATTTACAAAGATAAGTTGTTTGCAGTAGATTTGACTACTTCTTTACAATAAGTCCAGTGTACAGTTTCCAAACCGCTGTAAGGATTTCCTGAGCCAGTGTTCATATCCCTTTTAGTGTCACTGTTCAGGATGAAATTTTCTTCCATTGGTTTGCCTAATCCTTGGTTTTTGAAATTATTTTTAATGTTCAAGAAAATCTTAATGCAACTAGGCTGTTTGATTTTGCTCTGTGAAAAGAATACTTAGGCATACTTGGTTTGAGCCCAATGACTGATATTTTTCATCAGGTGACACTCAGCACTTCAATTACCATCAATGAATGGCTACTCCCTATTCATCCACCACATGCTGCTCTTCATTTCACAGATTTCTGTTGTATCCCTTTTATTATTCTTTCTCCTCTCTGCAGCATCTAATTGTGTTCCTTTGGGGTTTTTTTTACACCGAGGTGTTATAATTGTTTTTTTTTCCTTTTTGTAGGAGTAGTCTATTTGTTGAATGCAGAGGAGCAGATAGTTCTGGATTTGAGCACAGTACTGATATATTCTATGGCATAAAGGTCTCTGCTTTGTGCTCTATTTTGTAGTGTTCTATTGCCTTTCTGGTCACTGGTGAGCATTTTGCCATTTGTTTCCACAGAGCTATCTGCAGGTAATATAAGACCTCTGCCTTGAGAGCAGCAAGCTCATTGCTTACTGCATGTGCAGCCAGGCTTGCTCATTACATATATTTATTGAGACTGAATTTCAGCTGCTATTCTCTTGCCCAGTTTCTCATCATCATGACATCCTTCTGTAACAGCTGGCAAACTCATGAATGTTTAGAGCACCAAGGATATGTTAAATCCAAGGAAACAATCTACTTGCTTAAATAGAAAGATTGTAGGCACACTAATGTGTGTGCTTTCATGTCAGATTTCACATGGAACTTTTCTGGATGTGGGCTGAGTTCTTCTGTAGCTGCCGCTGCTGCTGCACAAGGCACTAATTTTTATTTAGTTCTATTGTAATTACAGCTTTTTCTGAACTTCTTTGTCCATCACAAAAAGGCTTGAGGGTATTTTAGGAGAAACTTTTACAAGCATAGTTTATGTATGGGCCAGGAGGCAGGGTGTTTTGTAGCCTCTGAGGAGCTTTGAGAAATATTAGATCAATGTGCAAATTGCTGCAGTCAGGGCTGTGAGCTTCACTGGCTCTCACCTGCCTTAATAATGGAGCTGATTCCAGTCAGGCACTGAAATTGGAGGTGAAATGCATCATGATAGTGAGGGAAAAAGCAAAAAATGCTGCATGAAGTACATTTCAGTGAGCTGAAGGGTAATGTGTCCATCCTTGCTTTGGGGGGACAGAGGATCAGATAATGCCAAACAAATGTCACGTCCCACAAACTCTCTTTACTAAGATTGTACATTGACCATTTAATTGACAAGAATAATGGCAGATTTTAGGGAACAGGAGTAAGAGATGCTTTCAAAATCATCCTGTGTTTTATCACGGTTCTTGAAGACTGTGCATGTAACATTTTACCAGTGGCTGCTGTATGGGGATCCTATCATGTGCCTAGACTTGGGTGTCTTGGGCAATTTTAGGTGTCTTCTGATCTCCTACTTAGTTCCAGCTCCAGACCACAAGGTCTCCTGGACAACCTGTGTTACTTTTGCCTCCCTCCTTTCTGAAACAATGATTCCTTCATGACATTGTGAATGACTGTGGAGACTGGATGGTTATAGCCCAGTCAGCTGCACAGAATACTTACACAGAAAAAGGCTTGAAAATGATTCCACAGCAACAGCAAAACACAATTCAAGGAAAACCTTTAATGCAGGGAAACACTTGTATATTACAGCGGATATTTAATTTATATGAAACAGAATGTATTTAGTAAGAATTCTGATATTTAGTTATGGAGATCATTTTCCTCAAAAGACGCCTTATGACATTTTACTTGGGTAATTCTCCTCCCCTGTGTACCCCAAATCTTCAGCTCCAGTGAGCAGTTTTCCTTCTTTAGTATGAAGATGGAAAAAAAAAACCCTTATTCTGGGCAGGAACTGACTGGAAATTCATTCACTCACTGGAAACTCATGTAATTCTTCTTCACAATGACTCTTCTGAGCATCATACTACATTTTTCTGCAACAGTTGTAACAAAAGAATCCCTTCAGATTTATTTCTATCTTTGTGTAAGTTTATTAAAAACATAGCTTTGAAGATTTCAATGTCTTGTTGTTCAGAACAGTGGGGAAAACAACCCCATTTATGATGACTCCATTTCTGGTCAGAGAAAGAAGTCTTCATTTCCACATATAAGACTTCAAAGAGCAGAGTTGGTTTGGTTTGGGGTTTTTTAGTGTTATTTTTTTTTCTTTTTCTTTTTTTTACTTTTTATTTTTCCTTTTTCTTTTTTTTTTTTTTGTATTTTCACAACTTTTAGAGACATAATAGCTTTGATTAGTACCTTTCAGTAGTTGACCAGAAGGCTTTGTTTCTAAACTTTTTAACTAAACCAGACACAAAAGGAAATCCATGTTGCAGTTTATTGGATGCAGTGTGTTCCATCAGTTACTGTTAAAAAACAAAAAAAGGTATTGCTAGAAAAAGATATTGTGACTGAAGCTACCTTAACAGTCTCTCTTCAACAGCTTCAGCTATGACAGGGTATGTTTTGCAAACACAAAAGCTGTCACAAAATCATCTTTTTTGTTTGTTTGTTTGCTTGCTTTACTCAGTCTCTGCACAGCACAAATCACCTAATGGTTTATATAAAATCACATAACAAAAAGAACCTGGGTTATAGCTGCTACAATTCCTCGAGATAACTTAGCTTGCAAAGAGTGGGGAAAGAAGAGATTACAAAAAAGAAAATAGTTACAGTGTTCTGTGACAAAAACTGGTTGAAGGGTAGGTAGCTGGGCTCCATTTAAGTTTACTCCTTGTCTGAGTGTTTGTGCAGATCTCCTGTACACAGCATTAGTTTGCATTTTATAGACTTCCTTGAAGAAAATGAAGAATTTTAGTAAATGATTTGCAGCTTGTTGAAAGTTAAGTTACAAATCAGATCTTCTTCCCCCACCCTGTGAGCCTTGAGAATTAGGCATGAAGTACCAGATCGATTCTACAGAAAAGAAAGCTGGAGTACTGAGGGATTTGAGTTCTCAGTCTCAAACTTCAAATTAGAGCCTGTTATTCCAAACTATTTTGTTCAATTTATGATAAGTTTTAAGATTGGCATTAAGAGCAGAGAAGAACAACAGATACCCCAGTGTCTTAATTTGCACTTGATAAATATATTTGAAAATACAATTCTAGGATGTTCAGTTGTTCTGTCCTTGTGCCTTTTAACTCTGAAGCTGCTCAGTACAGAGGAAGAGAAATGCTGTCTCGGGCAGCCCATTCTGACAGATGTTTGTCTCTATATCAGTGACTTATTAGCAGAAGCATGGCTGAAGCAGGGAGCCATTCTGAAGTAAGAGTGGCAACCATCATAACTTTATGTCAGCAGTGAAGTTAATGAGTATGTTCTCCTTTCATAGCCCATGGAGGGAGCATTATGTGCAGTTACTTGCCTTTGCAACTAACAACAAAGTATGACAAGAAAAAATTGTAATGGAATCACTTAAAATTCTGTTCCAAGAACATCTGACATGGTTGCTGATTTTTTTCAAGGTATTTACAAAATTACTTCTGAGAAGAATTATAATACAGCTTTTAATATCTAAAAATAAACTTTAGAAAAATTGATAGCTTTTGCTCCCTCTAACCAGCTAATGACTTCTCTGCATATATTCTATGAAAAATTATATAATTATATTTGTTACGTAATTTTAAAAGTTTATTTTATATTAGGATTATTTTTGAAAGAAAATTCAGTTTTGTAAGTCAAAGAAGAATATTTTAACTTAGTCTCACTTGCTTAAAAATAATCAGTAGGTCTGTATAGTATATAAAATAGCTTAAATTAATGATAAAATATGTAAATTTGCCTATATTCTTTCTGAGATCTTATCTCAGAGGTCTTTCCAAACCTAATGCTTTTTTTTTCCTCACTCAGCCTGTTTGAGGAGAGAAGTTAAATATTCTTAAGCAGAGAGAGGGCAGTTTCCAAAACTGGATAATATACCCACTGTCTAGGTGAACGTCATACTTAAAAATGGTGCTCTCTTTGCAGAGGAGCCATCCATCACCAGCCTCATGAAGACTTTTAATTGTTAAAGCATGTTCAGGTCCAAAGCCTTAGAGATATTCTGAGCTAGATTGTTAATAGCTCAATCACTAGAAAAAGGAAATTGAACTTTACCTCAAAGTGCAAAGGTTCTTCAAATCATGACTCTGTAAAATGCTGCGTCCTATATAATCTCTTCTGAGTGCCATTGCATCAATGACACTGCACTGAGTTACAAGCACTTTCTTATACCCCCTGGAAGTCAGCTCCCTTCTTCTTTGATATTTTTGCTTTGACTGTTGTACTTTTCAGGCACTACTTCCTTGCCAGACACTTTATAGCTGTATTATGTTGGGGTTCATTGTGTGCTGTTCAGCTTGGAAGAGGACACTAATGTATTGTTCTTGGAAGAAATGCTCTCAGTCTTTCTGCTGGCAATAAGGAAAGGGACCAGATTCCTTCAAACTGGACATTGGAAGCATGAAGGCAAAGCTTCTGATACTATGGCGGGGCATTCCAGTTCATCCATTTATTCTCCTCATTTTCTACAAAGCAAGATAGGATGTGATTTCAGAACAAAGAGAACCTGGAAAGTGTAAAAATCGTGTAGGCCTTGAAGCCCTCAAGCCACCCATCCTGTGTGATGCTCTTTGAAGGTGTCATATTCCAGCTCACCAGTGCCATGAAGTTGTTTTTAACTCATCCCTGGATAGAAGAGTTTAGAGCAGCCTTCTCCTGTTATCAGAAAAGTGGCCAGAGTGTGGCATCAGATTTAAGAGGTTTGTAACTTGACTTTCTGCAAGCAAAAAGTTACAACTGTACCAGCAGTACCAGGGTAGATACCAGAGGAGGGAGTGGGTTCTGGGTCACAAGAAGGCCTGCACTGGAGTGGTTTTGCTTCATGATATTCTGATGTTTCTGCCTTTCCACCTCTATGTTTCATTCAGGATTTTCCCATAGAGCCTGGCATTAGACAGCACATCTGCTAAAAGAGTGTTATTTCTCTCATGTAGATAGTTCTTGCATTTTTATTACATTTTGTTGTTGTTTGGTTTGTATGGGGTTTTTTTGTTTTGTTTTTTTTTTTAATATACCTTGCAATTCCTTTATTTTTTAAAAGCTGATGAATACCATGTTTACTTTCCAGCTGAGTTTAGTCAGCTGTGCTTGACAATTTCAAATATGACATGGAACGTTTATCTCAAGTCTAGATGACAAGTGTAAAACAAATTCTGTTTGTTTCATGGGCCAGGTACAGATACCATCCAACTATTGATATGCACATCAATAAACTTAAAATATGAATGCAAAATTTTGCATGCTGTGAAGTTCTGCTGATTGCTGTCCTGATGACCATCAAGGCCCGCCTTCACAAAATGCAGCGAGGAATAAACTGTCTCACTAGTCTGTTATATTTGGTCCTTGGAAAAGAACTTAGAATTGGAAGATAGACTTAAACCCATTCTATGAAAATTTCTTCAGAAAGGAGATCCCTGTCTCTATTGACTCCTTTCATTGACAATTTTGAGAATTTAATATTGGTGTATTCAAATAAGCTGTTGAATCAAGTGTGAGAATTTGACCTCCAGCTGCTGAATGGCTCAGTCTAGTCTTTAATAGACCCCAAAATAATTACAAAAAAACCATTCCAATTGCAAGTGCATAGGATTCTAAATCACCATCTGATGTTTGCTCCAATTTTGTGGCAGTTTCCACAAAAAGACATCTCTGTCAAATGTCAGCATTTTCAAGGGAATTTGATGAGAACCTGGACTTGAGAGTTAATATTAAACGCTATTAGTTGGTAATTTTAGTCAACTACAATATCTTGAAATATTCAATTTTTAACTGCAAACTAATATTTTGCTGGGTGAACTTACATATTTCTGTGATTATACCCCTTGCCACTATATTAATTGCTGGCAGATCATTATATGTTTAGTGTGTCTTTGCTTTGGGAGTGATTAATGACACCAAAATGAGAAGTCCCAAGGCATTCTCTGGGCATCAGTTGAATGTTCCCACTTTTTCATAGTTAGGAAATCCTGGTGCTCTGTCATCACTTCAACACTTTTTTTCCTTTTTTTGGTGGTGGAAAATGTATTCTAATTTTTTTCCCCTTAAAAAAACAGTTCACCTGCATATTTCCCTGGTGAACGCCTGGTCTGTAGTCTCGTTGCTTGTGGTCTCTCATTCTTTCAAGTGTTGACAAATCAGCATTGACACCATGTCCATAAGTAGCTAAATCTTGTATGCAGGTGATTCCCTTAGCTTCAATGTACTTATTTACTTAGTCAAAACTAGATGTTTGCTGAGGCCACTGTAGATTTTTGTTTATTTGTTGGGTTTTCATTGTAAAAGTTGTGAAAGGAGCAGTTGAAGCCAATAATCATGAAACCATATTAAATAAGGACCATAGGTTCGGACTTTTAAAAATAAATGCCTTTCCCCCTTAAATATTATGGAGGATAAATTTTGAAATAAATCTTCATTAAAATATAGATATACTTATTAACAACATATAATGATATAATTTTCTTGTTTTCTATTGAAGAATTTAAAACTTTTGACAAATGTTAAATTTTTTTTAATATAAAAAAAATTATGTCCTCACAGAAAACAGTGAATTACTGTTATTCCTTGGGACAAACTACAGAAAAATAATGACATGCCAAATGAAACCAAGATATTTTTCTAGAATTTTAATTTAGGAAAAAAATACTACTCTTGTTAAAACATCTGGCAGGGTTTTTTTCCTGTGGGTCCTAGTTCTAGACCTGTGTCCTTAAAGTCAGATCTGAAGGCTGCATGCAGCTCAGCTCCCTCTCTCTCAGAAGGAACACTCTGGCTGTGTATCCAAGAGGCCAGGCTTTCCCATATGCATTGTTTCCCACTTCACATCAGGGATGCTTCTGCCTTCCTGCCATAATCTCCTTTGTGCACTGTGCAATCTGCCTACCCAGCTTTTTTTGGCAATCTGCACTCTGCTCTGCCCTAAGGCAGCTCTGGTCTGAAAGTGCTGTGCTGAGGTGAAAATAATCAGCACTTTTTGAATTGGAGCTGCTTCTGTCCACCTTGGCAAGATTGCCTGAAAATCTTGCAAACAGCCCATCTATTTGTTAGTGTGTGAGGCTTGAGTGTCAACTTTAGCTATTCAAGGCTCTGTTGGAGGGGATTAGAATTCAAAATTTGGGGTGTGAATATTATTCATGTTTAGTTTTAATCACATTTACACTGCTCTTTTCATAACTCATCTAGATTAATTGCAATGAGGTCATTCAGCAGTAGGGAATATGTTCTGAACAAGGTAAAACTTCATACCTTCCTGCCTGGAAAAGGACAGGGTATCACAGAGAGCCATAAAATCAGGACTGACATGAAAAATGGCAGTGTGAAATAATTTAATCACTGTTTCTCAAAATACAGGGGCTCAACTCAGTCAATGGAACTATTTGATTTTAAAATAAATTAAGTACTTTTTCACACAATGTACCATTATGTTGTGAATGCATTCCCAGTGCAATCTTGAGAGGGCTAAAAGCATTAATGGGTTTCTAAAGCAATTCCTTGAATTCATATAGAATAACTCAATTGGTGACTAGAAGAAAGTCTGGTCTGGATGCAGACTCAGAAGGCACACGTCTGGCTACTGTGGAGATATACATAGACCTTTTTTTTAGAGCAATCTCCAGACATCTTCAGCTGGCCTTTTGCAGGGAAGAGGATCCAGGCTCAGCAGAACAGTGCCTCACTATTGTAGCTGGTTTTGGGCTTCCTGAGCCTGCTTCTTCTCTGGTCTCTGACAACCCAATCCCTGAATGTGTGTATGTGTGTGTCTGCTTGCTGTTGGAAGGGACCCAGAAGAACACCCCACATCAGAGACTGTGATGTAAGGCTAGATCTGCCTGTCAGGTTTCGAGGGGTGCAGTAAAAACACAGCCTGGGTGGCCATCCAGTTTTTCAGACTTTTAAGATGAACCTTCAGAGAGTGGTTTTGATGAGTTGTTAAATGAGATGTGTGATGTGGAAGGTGGCCCTTGATTTGACCCTCAAATACTGATGGCTTGTATGCTAGTAACCTGGCACATTGCTGTCCTATGCTATACTGGGAAATAATGATGGACTTTCTTTTGTAAATGGAACTGTACAAAACAATGCAGTTGCTACAGGCTTCACACCTGCTAGCCATGATCATGACCAGTGCATGGCTGGATAAATAAATTCACTGTGTATAATGTATATCCCAGTTGCCTTTGTCCTTTTACATGAGCAGTATTGATGTTGGTATAATAAAGCTTGGAGAAATAAAAAGTGAACAATAAAAACAAAGCATATGGCTATGCTGGGAGACACATGGACTCAGAATTGTTTGCTTTAAGACTTCTGGGGAGGAACTCTGATTGCTCTCAAACATTAAGATAACCAAGAAAAAGCCATTATTTGCCACCAGCTTTGTCTCATCTCCCCCAACTTACACTACTACTGGAGTTAAAAATTGGTAGTACTCAGTGAGTTACCAATAGCAGTTATCATTTCTATATTCAAGGTATGTATATTTAAAACTAGTATATTCAAAACATAACTCACTTGGTTTCAAAGCATGCTTAGATGCTCTTGAAATCTTCAGAAGAACATTCATTAGGAAAAATGGGGTCATGACAAAATTGAAAGTGAAGGTTTCTTCATGGGAGTTTATTTTCTTTACTGTGCATGATTTCTTTTATATTTTATAGTTTTTAAAGTGCCTAGAATCATGTTGTGTACATTGTGAAACAAAATACTAGCCCTGTGAGGTTATTTCTCTATTAATAGGAAAGACTTAAAAGAGCATCTAGGTGAGCCAGAGATGTTGGAATTCATCACTGTGATCTGAAAAACTCTGCTTGTGGTAAAGTAATCAAGTAACTGTCTCTGAAGTAGTAACATGTTCTGCTGATGGGAGCAATCTACTGATGTTGGGATCCTGGTATGACTTCTGAGCTTGCCAAGTGCACAGAGAGGCACAATCCATGTTCGTGTCAGTGCCCACCCCCTACCTCACAGCTTACTTGTGGCAGGAGGTTACCAGTAAGTTACTGCTTACAGCATCTAACCAGGAAAGAGGTGGGGCACAGGCTCTGCCTTTATCTTGAGGGTGCTCCCCCACCATCAGGACTTGCCCTGGATGCTAGGCTAGGAGGCCACCTGCACTGAATACAAGCGTTTTCCACTTCTCCTGAAGAGCTGGGGCACTGGAGAAGGAAAGAATTAAAAAATTCCTCTAACTATACCAGAAGGCATGGGGAGACGTAGTGTAGTATTTCAGGCAGTTGACTGGACAATGTGGATATTTGGATTCCATCCACTGTTCACATGATCCTTTCAGTTTTCTATTTCTGGACTCTATATGTATTTTGTTTTAAAATGGCCATTGGATAAAATCCTTCCAAAGTTCTTTAAACATTTGCCTTTCATGCAAGAATAAAAGGGAAATTTGTAAATATATGTAAAAATAATTAGGGCTATTCTCTGTAATGTCCAGTACTTAAAAACTACATGAAGTACATAGTCTCTGAAAGGATATATATTTGTAATTGATTTTGGTTTTTATTAATTCTTAACTAGCTGTTAAGCAGTAGTGCATGGCACTTACAATAAACAGTGGAGCCATATTTCTTTCGATATAAAATCTGAAGCTCTGTTTGCTGTGTGTGTGTCCTTGTTCAGCAATGCATACAGAGGCCATGCTAGTTAGAGTGATGGCAGAAACATACAGAAAATCTGCTGTCTAGATGCATATATTTCTAGAAATGTCTAGGGCAGTAAAGTAGTGCCAGAGCCCCATGAAATGAAGATAAATGCATGTCTTTGCTTATGATTTCAGAAAAACTGGAGTTTATCTTCATTCTGGCCTCAGGTTTTCCAGTTGTTGGCCATCTGGATGTAAAACCACATGACTGTGTCTGATATTGCATATACTTATATTGTGTGAGAACATGTTATGCATGCATAAAGATGTTCTAGATCTAGTTTAGTCTATGACTAGTTATCTGGAATATTTATTTATCTTTTCCAGAGAAAATGGTAGTGTAATTCAAACACTCAAAATGAAGCTTTATAAGTTTTTTTGCTTATAATAATAGGGGCTTGAACTCTTGTTGGCTGAATAGTTCTGAAAAGCAGAATGAAAGGTGAACTTATAGAGAAAATGTCTGAGACATCAAAAGACATCCTTGTAAGCAATAAAGGATACTGTAAATGGAAAATGGTATCCCATTCAGAAAGATCAGGCACCTTTGAGAGAAAGAAAAAGTGAGTACTATGGAAGAAAATGAACTAAAACTATTAGAAGAAAATTAAAGGGGAAGGTGTATTAAAGGCAGAAAAGAAAATACTTATTGAACATATTTTACTTTTTTTCCCTTTAACACTATTTAGGCAAATAAAAAGAATTCAGACACCAAAGCTGAGATAGGCTTCACA
Organism: Lanius collurio; assembly: GCA_020086605.1. Lineage (NCBI taxonomy): Eukaryota > Metazoa > Chordata > Aves > Passeriformes > Laniidae > Lanius > Lanius collurio. The sequence continues at coordinate 4,573,081 of JACBWW010000011.1, read as the reverse complement.
CTATCCTTTTTGAAAAAGGAGATGGGAGTGAACATGAGTTTGAAGACCATGGAAAATCAGGGTGCTAAGAGAGGCTAAGACAGAAGAGAACATACATAAAATGGAATAATAATAAAATGGCTGGGTTTTTTTTACTTTGGTATTTGAGAAGAGTATTTAGGTTTTTTAAATAGTATGTATAACTAGCAGTGAGAGCAGTACTGAGCCTCAGTAACAGAGCTTCTCAATTTTCTTGTTTTGAAAGGACATTATAAGCAATCCAGTTCCCTGACTCATTACTTCAGTACATTATAAATCTTTACACAGACATACATGCAAGGCCTACAGAAGTCTGCTTGTTCATAGAATGGAGACAAAAAAAGAGTGGTTCTTGTTCAGGTTATGCTATGGAAGAAAAACAGGAGGCTGCACATATCAGCTCTACCTGGTAGAGCAGTGTTTTTTAGGCCCTCTGCATTCTGTGTTGCCTTGTCACAGAAAGTTGGAGAATAGGGACTGGACATGCTTTACAGAAGGTTTATACGAAAATAGAAATGGTGAAAAAGCTGTACTGGCACGATTCATTAAAGGCTTCCTGTCGGGCCGTTCATGAATGAATGCTTAATTGGAAGTATGCTTAGAACTTAGATACAGGGTAGAAAATTTAGAGAACAAAGCAAGTGATTACTGTGAAAGCAGACAGATCCCAGGAGAAGAAACTTGTCACATGCCACTTTAGGGACTTGTTGGAACTGAAGGATAAATACAAAATAGAGTGTAGCCTTAAAAAACCATTTATCTAAACACACAAGACAACAAGATTTTATTCCTTGACTATTCCTTCCTTTAAAAAGGAATTTTCATTTATTGAAAAAGTCTTTTTTTTTTTTTTTTACTGAGATCCATGCTGTGAGAACTGGAGGCAGTGCTTATTAAATGAAATGGGACTATCTGACTTGATACAAGGTTGTTTTGTGTTTTGTTTTCTTTTGTAGGGATTGTCAGATACTGGAACAGGTTGTGCAGAGAGGCTGTGGAGTCTGAGAGGTTTTCAAAACCCTGAGATACTGATGCAAATTCAATGTTAGCTTTGATTTGTGGAGGAAGCTAGGCATCCAGGGGCTTCTTCCAACCTCAATTATTCTGCAAGTCTGTTTATTAAATCTCTGCTCTCTTTATCATGCAGGAAAAAAGTAGGAGGTGGGACCTCGTGGTTGTGTGCAGACTGAATCTTGCACAGGAAACTGTACATGCTTTCAAAATCAAAAAACAAAAAAAATATCAAAGAAAAAAGTGACATCTCTTTTCACGCAAATTATGATTATCCTTGGTTTTCATAAATAAATGCAGAATTAGAGAGTATTTATTGCTAAGGGTTGATTTAGTGTGATCCTAAACCCACTGCAGACCTCAGAAGTTTTTTTTTGCAGAGCTTCTCTGTAAAGGCCTGTTACAGAAGCCTAGAAATATAAAAGGATGCCAATTATTGAAAACTTTAATAGCACATTTGTGGCAGTGTTGGTTATATATCTGGCTGACAATACCACTGCTGGTGAGAGTTGTCCCATCTGCCCACTTTTGCTTCTTGGATGAGCTATCACCAATGCTATGCTGTAGAACAGAATCTGGCAGGCAAAAACACAATTGAGAAGGTATTAAACGGTGATAATTGGGTAGATTATCTTGTCAGAGCTGTCTGATTGTGTAGAATATCACAGCTATAGTGAGTCTGATTTAAGAGGGTACTCTGGTAGTGCATATCCTTGATAAGCATTGCCTGGTGGCATGTCTATGGAGCAACAAGCAGAAGACAATACTAAAATTTCCTGAAAAAACCCAAACCCTCAGAAAAGAGAATAATGGAAAATAATGTATATGTTCCTTGCCGTGTCACTTATAAGGTTTTAGACTGGATAAGGACTCAGAGACTGTCACATGTGAAATGTCTCAGCTGTTAAAACCTGAAGCTGAACTTTCTAGAGAGCTGACTAATTAAGTGCTTTCCATTTCAGAATGTGGGTTAGTGAAATCACACAGTCTTTGACACTAGTTCCCAGTGCACAAAAAGCTTCTGTTCTTTATGGCACGTTAACATATACAAACAACTGGGCTGAAAAAGAGGGTTGTAAGTGTAAGGTTTCATAAATTTTATTACAAATACAGCACCTAGGCCCTCTTACTGACAAACACTTTACACCAGGAATCCTGCTTAATTGCAGGATGGGTTTTGTCAAGAACTGGTCCAAAAATACTCCCATATGAGTCCTGGGTCAGTTTCAAAAGTTTTTCCTCTCCCTTTTCATCAATTCTCTGAAAAAGTATCTCCAGTTTGTTGGTGCTCACCACCACTTTGTGTTTACTGTTTTTAGTGAAAGCATTGCTGCATTTTTCCATTGATACCTAGAAGATATCTTACCAAAAATCTCACTTTTCTCCTAGAATATGTTTTGATGAAAAATAATCGATCAGCTTTAGTTTTTATGTCTTTCTTTAAAACATCCAGTATTGAGTGGCTACTTGTGCACACACCATGTTTGTCTCTGTAGAGAAATAACTATAGATAAAACCTATTCTCCTTCATAATGGAAAGGTTAGCTATATACCAGCCAAATTTCAGATGAAACTTTTAAAATTTAGTTTTGAAATAGAATTTGATTATGGGTGAGAGGCAGGCTCAAACAGCAGTTATCTTACCAAGGAAGAGAGTAAGTCTCCTTCAGTCTTACTAGAACTGCAGTTATTTCTTCTTCACGCAGTAAAATATTGCTAGTAAATCCAGGATCACTGTACCAGCTGTGAAAAACTACATCCACTTTATAGAAGATCCTCTACCAGTGTTGCGTTCTAATTTGATAAGACTGAAATTACTTAGAGATGGGAGAGTAGAGGAATGGTTGTCAAAAAGGAAATCTGCAGAGAGTTCAGCATTTCTGGTCATACTTTTTTACCTCTTCTTGGAAATACAGCTGTAACAATAGATACTGATCTAGTTTTTAACACAACTTCTAGTTTGCTGCTAGACTGAATGTTCTGGGTTTCTTAATATGTGGTAGTGTTTATCTTTCGACAGTAAGGTTCAGTTTCGTTTGGCAAAAGGTAGCACTTCAACTAGACTGAACTTTGGGATGTGTCAAAATGTGAAGCCTGAGGGGCCTTTTGCATGTTTATGTTGCTTTTGCAAACACGCACAATGCCAGCTGTGCAAAATGTCCCTTCTGCCTGAGGCTGGGCAGGAAACTGCACCCTGTCTTCCTACGCTTGGCTATGCTAATCCACGTTTGTGATTGCCAAGTGTGATTACTGCAACATGTTGCACTGAAAAATCAAACTGCTAGCCAAACCAATAGATCTAAAGGGAGAAATGGAAGTTTACCAGAGAGGTCCCTGGTCTTACTGAAATACTGACTAGGAGTGCTAGATTGAGTGTTAACAAGAGACATATCTATCCCATAACAACCTCCTGGCTTCTGCATGAGCAGTCTTTCACAAATCTTAAAAACCTACTAAAACCAATATCAAACCAAAATACTCTAGTTCTGTTAAATAGATTTGACATACCACAGATTAGCAGAGAATTCTGAGGTTCTTTCATGCTCTGTGAAACCCAGCAAGGAAATGTGGCCTTCCCTGCATGCTGCTTTGCAGACTGTTACTCATGGAAGCCTGTAAATATTCTTCCTACACTGATAAGGTTCACTGGAACTCTGTAAAGCTAAGATGTGTTGTTTCTTGGCTGGTGGACTCAGCAGCTGAACAATGTAGGTGAAACCCAGAGGTATTGGTATCTTTTTAGTCCCTTACCTTTCATACATGGTGTGTTTTCTTTCTGACTCACCTCGGTGGATTGTTGAAGTCCCCAGCCCTTCTTGTGTTCCATAATAGGCAAGAGTAAGCCATGTCCTTCTCACAGCACTGACTTTAGAGCCATGACTTGCTAAGTGCAATATTTTTAGCTATCTGAAGTTTTCTTTATTAACAGAATATTATATATCCTGGATTGTCTTGTTACTGTTGGTGAATGGATTAATTATTTTTACATACGTCTACTACAGCATCTTCTTTCTCTAAAAAATTTTGACTGAAAAGGCATACAAATAATCTTCCCAGTATGAAATAAAATGCCATGAAAGAACATTGACAAACAGTTGAAATCTTCTCTTGACCATTTGAAATTTTGCATGTCACTATTGTATTTGTGACCTTTGCTCTTCTTTTTCTTTTATGTTCTGTGAATGATTCATATTTTTCTTGTTGCTGCCAAGAATTGAGTTCTCAGTGCCAGTTCCTAAGTTGTCATCCAGTTTCAACTTACTTTTGCTCATATATAAAATAAGCTTGAACTATTGAATATCCCTGGTTAATTTCTCACCCTAGGAAGTGGGTTAAAAGTAGCTAACAAGTCTTCTGCGGCTACTAAGAAAGCAGGTTGGGACTTTGAGACTGTAATCAGTTTAAATTGCTAGTTTTCATATTTTAACCTCTACTTACTCCCTGCTTGTCTTCACCTCCTGTTCCCTCCAGAATACTTTAATTCTTTAATTCATTTTAAGTGTTCACTTTCCTTTGCAATCAGCTATGGAAAGGGAGTGTGCATGAGGTGTTTTACACTGACAAAATGTATTTGTTTGTGACACATGATATAAAATGTCCCATCTACTTAGTAATGTCATATTTTTGTGAACATAGTGTCTCAGGAACAACTGGTGAAAAATGTCCCTGGTTGGCTGATAACTAGGATTGTATTAGGTAAGAATTAGGCAGTCATTTCTCCTGGAGGCTATTAATTCTGCCTCTGTATGTGGAAACTTTAGAGTTTTTAACCTAAGGTATCTTTCACTCAAAACATTTTAAAATCTGAACAAAAATAGAAGGGCAATGATAATCAAGTATGAAGAAGTTTATGTGGTTAAAACATCAAAATGCAGTACATTTTCAGTTTTATTCCCGTCCAGCAATTATTTTGTTTTCTTTGGTAGACAACATGAAAGATAATCACTTTGGCTTTCTGCCTAGTAAAATTAGGGGTAATACCTCTTGAACAATTGCTATGGAAGTATGTTTCAAGAAATGTATATTTCCACTAGAACTGATAAATGGACTGAATACCAATATTACTCTCCTTTGCCTATGGGTTGTTCTTCAAATACTGTCAATTTTACCTTTTTTGCCACCCCCCCTGTGAATACTCACTGCAGATGGCTGGAAATGTGTATTTTGTTTAATCGAAGTAATAGTAGTAGCTACTATCACACCTTTTGAACACTCAGTTGAAAGTCTTCTGCCATGTTTATGGTTTACATGTGTACACAATTACAGATTCCTGTGTTGTGTGATTGATGTCTTGTGTATGGTACTTTAAGAAATTAAACACAGAAGGAAGACAGAATAGGAACACCTAGATGCAAATTATTTACAGTTTTTTCTCCCTTAGGGTTTTTTTCCAGTCTAATATAACCCCTGTTTAACTCCTTTATGTCATATTTCTTCTTAAAAAATGTTTGAGTTTTAAATGTTCTAGTTATCTTGCCTTGAGATGGGCCACAAGGTCTCTTATTTTTCACATTCAAGCAAAACCATGCAAAATGAACACAAATCCTGAAGCTGGATGGGAATGTCAATGCTACAGAATGCCAGAAGTCTGCTGGCAATTTGTATAAAAATGTCCCAGCTGTGAGCTTGCTGGCTCAGGTGCTTCCAGCTGTGCTGCTGCTGCTTTGCTATGAAGTGCAGTGAAAGCTGCAAGTTCTCCAAATCTTTGTAAAAACTTAACTCAAAGCTGCACCGGGCCTTGATGCTGTGTCTGCATGGCTACCACCCAATGCAGACAGTGCAGAGTTGGTTTTCCAGTTTCTACATTGGTTGTAGTCACACTTTTTATTATTGTGTAGTCATACTGTAAGGTTTTGTACCCTACATGTAGTCGGTACAAGCTAAAACAGAGAACATCAATTATTGTTCATTATATCTCTTGGTTTGGGTTTGCTTTTACTTGTGTTTTAGACATTTAATTCCATATAAAATGAGATGCTGTGACAGGTTGTATCTGTTTTACAAGGTTAAAGTTAAAAATAATCATAATGAGAAAACTGAAATGAGATCCTTCGAACATGGAAAAAAATAGAAAAAAAGGAGTTTATTAGGATTCACCTATTTCTCTGAAATTGTGGTGCCTTGGTAGCACTATGCTACTCTTCTCTCCCCACTAGTGGTGAAGGATCAGATCATTGTTGCAGGAGAGGATCTACTTTTTCTGTAACATACTTCTTTTTTTCTACCTTTGGTCACTTAATTCTTTCTCAATACCTGTTATTAAAACAAAAATATAGTTAAGACTGAGATGATTCAGTCACAGTGCATCCCTGCTAAACCTTGCTTGGTGATGACTGTCTTTTACTGGGTTCTCTGAAGCACTGATTTTCAATCAGCACTTTTTCTGAAATGACTTATTTCTGTTTTGTCAAAAACTTTGCTGTCTTTAGATGTGCCTATTTGTGTTTTAGTTTTGGGGTTTTTTTCTCTTTTTTGTTTTCTCTTCAATATAGAGATTGCTGGGAACACAGGTAAAAGGAAAGACCCCTTCTGTCTCAATCCATTCTGCATCTTTTTTTAAGGAAGGAAAACATGTTCATCTCAACTGTTATGCTTTTGTTTTTGCTACCTTGATAAAGCCCAGTAAACAGGCTGTGCTTACTCACTTTCTGCAAAAGAAATAGGTTTTCTTGACTGATCCCTTTATCTGGCTGTGAGGTACAAAAGAAAGTATTTCAGTTAACATCTACCTAATTATTGCAATTTAGATTTGGAGTGTTCATTATATTTTGGAAATATATTATTCACCAGCTCATCTTAAAATAACATTGTAGATTCTGTGTTACCAAAATTTTTTGTAAGATTTTCACCGTTCTGATGGTGCTTTTTCTCCACATTTGACATGTTCTCAGTGAACAAACTTTCTGTGATGTTCCTTCCTATGCCATCTTTCATGTTCCTCTTCTAGCTCCATGTATATATTGCTGAACACATTCTGTTAACTTTGTATGGGATTTAGCGGGATCTTGTAAAAAGGAAATGCTCTAGATGTGCTAAAGTTACTTAGTATCTCTGTAGCAGCACAAAATAAGATGAAATGTGTATGAGGTGGCATATGCTAATGGTTTCTCATGCCCTTACTCTCTTTAATTTGTTTTTTCTCTCTCCCTTGGTGCTCTCTGGTGCCTTCTGTTACGACTTATTAAAATTCACTAACAGCTCCCTAATATAATCTACTCTTGGTTTTATACAATGTTTTCCTTGCAGGTATTTCAGCTGTTGCTCCCTAAATTTTCATTATGCTTTTCTGTGAATTTTCTTTGTGTCCTCCCCTATTTCAGTTTTTAGTAAAACAGTCATTGACTATCTTTACATGAATGTTGATAACAGAATATCTTTTGTTTTAATCCAGCATAGACCTTTTCTCTTGACTTGTTGAAGGCCATTCCCCTGAAAAAATCTTCTGCAGTGAAAAGACTCCAGCTGTCCCTTTTCTCATTCTAAAATTGAGATAGTGTCTTCACCCATGCATTATAAACCTCATTTTAGAACAAACTGTTTATGTCAGGTCAGAAGATGTTTATCAGGAGTGTCTGTGTGTCTGCTTCTCTACACAGTTAAAATATAGACTGCATTACCCTAAGAACTGACCTCAGGAAAAGCTTAGTAGGAAGAAAAAAATCAAAATAATATTAATGCATGGCAACTCCATTTAGAGGGTAAGTAAATGTACTCAAGGATTCCTCCTTGCACAGCCTTAGTCTGGCAGCAGAAGAAAGGGACAAGTGAAGGAGAGAAGCAGTACCTCACACATACCAGACTCCAGAGGTAGCTGGGCATGAGTGTAAGAGGAAATTTCATACAAAGCTGCTCCCCATACTAACCATTTATTTTGCTTTCCTCAGTGTGTTTCTCTGTGCTCATCAGTCTAAACAAATTTAAAATCTAGATTTCTGGTTCAGAATTGTTGAGGAGCACACCGGGGATTGGTACCAGCAGAAGGCATGAACATGGAGCAGAATACAGACCAAGGCCAGCAATGTCCACCTGGATACTCCTGATGCAAACAACGGAAGATGAGGTATTAGCAGCCCTCTAGAGAGTAAAGAAACAAAAGTATTAATCCAGGGAAAGAAATGGAAGTGACAAGGATGATGTCAAAAACCAGGATATAGATTCTGCTACAAGGTTACAGAAATAATTAAGACTTTTTTGAGTGCCAGGACCTGGTTTTAAAAACAGCCTTGATGAAGCTGCTTAATAACAAGAAATTAGGAACTCCATCTAAATACAAATACAAACGACATGAAAATAGCTATTGAAGTCTCATAACTCAGGTAGCTGGAATTCTGCCAAAGAGATTTCCCTGGCATGACAATGGAGCTCTTACTAACATGCCTATCCAGTCCGACCATCTGAATTCTGCTGAACTAATATTCATGCACACCAGGATAATGACATGAGAGGGACACCTGCCTGCGGCTACTCTGGAGAAAACTGTTATGTTCAGGGAGTATTACAGCCATGAGTGTTTGTTAGGTGGAGGATTTGGAGGAGAAGCCACTTTTTTATCTTGAGGCCACTGGAGTTTCTCTTGGTTTCTCTGGAGATCTTTGATTCTTATTCATCCAGGACAAGGTGAATGAGGTGACTGACAAAATCTCCCTGGTTTTTGCCCCTTGTGATCACTCTATTATCCATCACTGCTGTTTGCCCTCTGGTTTTCAGGTTTCCATTTGACTGTCTACATTGTTACTTTCCATCTGGCTGGCCTTCAGTCAGCTCCTTTTTACTTTCTGCCCTGGTACCTTCCATGCTTTTATTGAAAAATATCGCTGATGCTCTCATGAGTGCATCTGCTAAAATATGAAGTCACTGTCTTGTTACATTGCCATTTTCCTTCTGCAGACTTTGGCCCATCCTCTTAAAAAAAATAAAATAGTGGCCCATCAAAAGTCCCCAGTGACCTTCTCTGGGCTCCCCAAATATCCTGTTTTTTCATAAAATGATTATTCAGAATTAAACTCCTCCTTGTGCAATTTATTGATACATTTTTTCTTACAAAGTTCAGATGGAAAGACTATTCAGGATATTGTGGGTCATTCTCTTAAAGACTTTTTGGTCATCCACATAATTTAACTCCCCCAGGGCATTGATACCACCCTGGGTTACTTTCTCCATCACAACAATTATGTCCTACATATTTGCTTCCTTCAAACTGACAGAAGGTTTTCCAAGTTTCTGAACTTGAAAATGAGACCAACATTTCCAATTCAATTCTGCCTGTTCTTGTAGAAATATCTCTATACATGATTTCATCACAATGAATAAATTGAATTGCTTGTAAACAGTGGCACAGAGTCACAGTACATGCGTGCCTTCATCACATGTGGTTTTATTTTTGAACCCCAGTGAATCATGCAAAAGCATCCCTGAAGAAGCTTGGTTCAGTGTTTTCAGTCATTAATTTTGACAGCCTGCTTTACCAAGTTGGATTTTAAAAGACAAATATCTCAATTGTGTTTCTTTGACTATGTTTCGTAGCCTATATTTAAAGAAGATTTTAGCAACCTTTTTGGCAGTAAGGAAATGAGAATGGAGAGAGAGAATCTGAAGAGCTGCATGGAGCTGTTGCTGGGAGGAAGTGATTGGGTCTTCTGATCTGTGGCCACTCTTTAGGGGAGCTGTGTGTGTTGTTCTGAGCATCTGTTTCAGTATTGCTCTCTATTGAGTATTTTCTCTCTAACCTGTTATTACTTCTCCATTAAGCATACTAACAAAGCTCCCAGTTATACTGTGAGAGCAAAATTGAATCCTAAATTAAATAATTATTAAATTCAGTTTGATATTGTTCAGGATATCATCTTGAAAGCTTTGGTTGAAAGACCTTTTTCCTCTCTAGGAAGATGTATTGCATCTTTCACTGTTATCTCCAGAGTAATATAATTATCTTTTTAATACTTATGTGAGAAAAATGGCTCTTCAGACAATTGGTCATTCACATCTGTGAACATCAGTGAAATGGACTCACGAATGTCAACCTGCTCTAATTATGTGCTGCTGGTAGTGAAATACATCATGATTTAGTTTGATGTAGTAGATTAGAAACCCAAAGTGGGTAAAAATGACAAAGATAACTATGAACTATTTCATTCAGAGAGTATCTTTCTCAACCTGTTTCCCCGCTTCTATGGGAAAAAAAACTTTCAATGACAGCAAGTGAAAAAAAACAAACAAACAAAAAAAAAACCCACAAAAAATCACACCTCAACAACCTAGAGGCTGCAGAATTTGAAAATATTAAAAAGGACACACTTTGAATGTGTCTCAAATTTTCATGACTGAGAGAATGTAGATCTATAATTAAGCCTTTGCATTTATGTCTCACTATATTAATTATCAAAAGTGGTTATATACCTGCTCCAAGTTATATTTGAGTGCCCATACATATGTATGTTAACAATGCTAAACAGATTTCTAAAACCTAACAGAGTCTGTGGGGAAAAGATTGTTGTGCTGGGTGTTCAGAACCCTGTCCAGCAGGTCATTGGCAAACGTGCTTGGATCATCCTGTAAAATGCTGCTGGCAAAGGAGAACAGGGAGAAAGTATCCTCTATTTTAAATAACATAACATTTATTTTATGTATTTAGAGAGATCATCTGCTGTGTTGGAAACTCTGGTTCCTTTACCTCTTCATCCTCTGTGGAGGTTTAAAGCCACATGTCCCATAAGTGCTCTAATTACTGGGTCTGAGTAATTGCAGTTGTCCCAGCTGGGCTTTGCAAGGAGCCATGGTTCCTTCAGTCACTGTTTCCTCCTCCTGTGCTTTATAGGAAATGGTTGGGTACCTAGCTCTTGCAAAAATAACGACGCTTCAGTAAAATTAGATGCTTTCTTATTTTAAGGAATTGGATGCCAAAGAGAATGGAAGAGGCTAAGCATGCTCTGAAAGCATGCTAAGTCATAAGCTTTATGTTTGCTAATTTCACTGTCTCTGCACACACTGCTTTCTGTGGACTTTTTTCTGTTCAGTCTCCTTTTTACAGCATGGATGCAGCTTCTACCAGACAGAAGATACCCAGGTCTCCTATAGCATAATTCTCAGTGTAAATGCAATTTTCTGTCTAAACTCCACTCTTCATCACTGAGCAGCTACTGCTCATGACAGTTCTTCTCTTTTTAGAAGGGACACCCATGAAAGTTCTTCTCTTTTGAAAATGCTTGCCATTTCTATCTCTTGAATCAATTTTAAATATGCCCATGGTATGTTATATTTGACCATTTAAGAGAGACATATTGAAGGTCTTGCAATAACATTTAGGAAGCCCTCAGGCTCACCAGCACTTACATCTGGCAAACACACAGCAGTTTTCAGGCCTCGGGGTACAATCTGCCGTGATACCTCAAGGGTTTGGAATAGTCCCTGGCAGTACAGACTACAGCATTTGAACTGAAGAACATTAGATCATTCTGTCTGACAAGAGTTTGGGCACTTTTAACCAACCCCAATAGTGCTATTCACCAGTGGCAGATAACTGAAATGTGTTAAAATATTGCTGAAATAAAAATGTGTCAGAAATGGACACTGAAATGAATATTTAAGGTACTGTAAATGTGAATTCTGATAAATTTCTTCCTGATAGATCATTCAGGTGCAGCTTTTAGTTGCTCTTGCAGAAAATTCATTTTGACATTGTCACATTTTCTGCTTCTTTAATGTGCCCTTATTTTATATTTTCTTTCTTAAAATTCGTGCCTGTAGTGCGTCTGTTGATAATTCTCTTACTGTAGTTCATATGTAGAGTCTTTAAGTAATCATTTTTGAGTTTTTCAGGTGCTTTTCTAGAAATAATGTAATTTTTCAGTTTCTTCAAACTCAGTGAGGATAGAAAGCAGACAAGGTTTTCCTAGTGTGAAAACATGTCCATTAAATTACATTACACTTCTAAGTTATATTACCACTTTCAGTAGTACTGCATGAATGCTTGTGATTGTGGGTTCAAATGCTCAAAGCTTTATACATTTGGAAACCAAGACTATGTTACTGTCTTAGAACACCATAAAAATCTAAACATAAGATTCAGAGGCTGATGGATAAATGACTGAATGAATTTAATGTGAATTGTTCTTAAAAACAGGCAGATCTTATATTTATTTTTCTGTCCAAGAGCCTGGGTAGAAATCTAAGTGACATTGACCATAGTATTCAAGAGAAACATAATTTCCCATAAAGCGTTAAGGGAAAGTGACTTATTTTGTGTTCCATATACAGTGAAAATCTTTTACATGAGACACCAAAAGGTATGAAGAAGAATAAATTCCACTACCAAGACTTGCTTTGCTTAACTGGAGCAGGAACATCATTAACATCCTTTGATTGTCTATTAGGCAATCGTATTTCTGCATAGGAGAAAATATAAGTGAACAATTATTTGCCCAAATCAAGAAACCTGGCTTAGGAAAATGAACAGCTCAACCTAGAATGTGCAAAAATAATGGACCAAAGAATATATACTACAGGAACAAGCAGCATAAACTAACAATGGAGTAAATTTTGTGGGGGAAGGCCCTGGAGCTCTGCACGCTGACTCAACTAATCACTGGGACTCCCATGTGAATTATGTTTCAACTTAAAAGCTTTGATAAAGGAAGTAAACCTGAGTAACATTTCAAATACTTGAGTTTTGATTACCCTCCACTAAATAGGTTCATAGATCTCAACTGTGGCAATAAACAATTTGCCATAGTTTAGACTATATTTGTCCTAGATCCATAGAGTTTAATGACAGAAGGAAGCACTGGATCACACTGGCTGATGTCCTGTTACCCTATTGCCCAGATCTGTGAGTCTGTGTTGCATATGATACAAACACTTTTGCATGCACTGTAAATCCACTCCGCTGCTCACCTTCTGCACAAGAATCAGGGGTATATCTTGTTCACCAGTTTCATCAGACTCACAGCAATCAAGTGCTGGAGCCTCGCACCCTGATAAGCCCATGCTGACAACGACCCTGTGGTGTACCTCATTCTGTTTTGTTACCTACTCTCTCTCTTGATGTGAATAATCCATGTCTGAGGAAATTTACCCTTGACTAGAGTAGTATATGCTTTTCCAAAGAGGACACATTAAGCAAAAGCTGTGTCTAATTTTATTTTTAATTTTTCTGATATCAGATTCTGTACACTAGTATATTTTTTTCTTTCCTTTTAGTTTCAGAGCTTCATTAGTATTCACTAATTTTTCCACAATAAAGACAGTTGTACTGTACATGGTATGCAAGTTGCCTTTCACTTCTCACCATGAAGAAGATGATGAAATGACAGTTTGAATTATTCAAAACCCTTTTTTCCCAAATTACAGACTGATTTTGTGGCTCTTGATCATCTTCAATTCTCAAAGCTCTTTTAAAAAAAGAAATATTGACAACAGTTGTGTAATCTGAATGCTATTTTCACTAAAGTCACAGTCAGGTGTAATTTCTGCTTGCTACCACTGATCACAGCTTTCCTCTTCATCTGTCCTTTTGGTATAGCATGACACTGGGAGTTACTGCTGGGCCTTTTGTGCTCTCCCACAAGGGCTGTCTGATGTTGCTTGTTAGCCATGACTTAGTGTGCAAATGCATCTTGTTTGAGTGGCCCGTTCTGATGTGGGACAGCTTGTTCTGTGTGATGGACCCTACTTCATTTTGTGTTCCCTTGCATGAAATGAGCAGCTTTCCCAGCCAACACTATAAGCCAGCTCTCATCCAGTCAACACTCCCTACACTGTCTGGATCTGATTAGGCAAAGTGTGGGCAAAGGGCCCTCCCATATACTAGCAACCATGCCCTCACCTATGTGCCCTATACTATGCAAACACATCTGTTGTCATTTGCCCTGTTGCTGATTTTTGTTTCCTCTGAATTTACTACAGCACTCCAGGTCCTCAGTAAAACTTTAATAATGTGAAGCAAGGTCATTTTGCCGTCTTTGCCTGTCAATTCTCTCAAGGAAAGAAAGTTCCCTACTATTCTATGAGATTTCTATAAATCTGTGTCTCTTGTCAGGTATTTCTCAGCTAGCTCTTTCTTTTTTCTCAATAAAGTGTGCATAAAATTATACTGCGTAGCACTGGCCCTTTGATTAGTATGTCACAGGACACTAAATAAAATGCCTTGCAGAGTTCTATGTTTCTGACCTCTCCACTCCCCAAATTGTTACCTCCTAAAAGTACAAAATGAGACTGGGAAGGACTATATTCCATTTAAAAAAACCCTAACTCTTATTCTTCAAGACTCTACAGTGTCCTCTTCTTTCTTGCTCTGGTATCAGTGTCATATTCAATGGCCCATTGAAGCGTAGCTCATTCTGTCATTTTTTACTTTATGCAAAGGGCAAATTTATTTTTCCTCTTTATACTGTGGAATGATGGATTTTCCCTTTTGTACTAATGTTTTCTGATAATTTCTTTTATTTTGATGGGAACTGAATAAAAGTGATATAGAGATAGGAGATGGGATAAGGAATGTAACCTCCTGCCAGGAAGCTTGAAGTCCCTTTGTACATGTTACTCGAGAATTTTTGCAGCTGATTTGCTGTGGTTGAACAGTGTAGAAAATGCCGTCATGTTTCAGAAATTTCTGTGCTCATTTCTGCTGCTTGATGTGCAACAGGCAGTTTTTAGGAGAATCAGTGCAGAAACCATTTTCAGGTGCATGAGAGGGGAGTGTTTGTCTCATCCTGCTGTGAAGTGTTATGATGTAAAATCAATGTAGCCTGCCACTGAGCATTCCCATAACAATTATTGGCTTCATAACCTCTTCTGCTCTGCAGTGTTTGAGGCATATGTTACATTACAGGCAAATGGCCATTTCCATATGCAGATAAGCATCTAATCAGAGCAAAAGGTACCCTCCTTGAAGCAGACAAGTAGCTTGTTCCCACAGAAAGGCCAGCAGGAACCAGCTTCGCAGTCTGCAGCTGCTGGGAGTATCAGCAGTAGAATGTTCAAATGGCAAAAGGGCACATGGTAATCTTTACTTCAGTAACATCCTCTGTAGTTCCTACTACACATGTTTTTTTATCATGAGATCTATGCCAGCTCTGGATAGGGCATGAAAAGCTGGATGAGTACATGGCTTACTTTTTGTCTATTTTTCTAGTTAGGAGAAGCTGAATAGATTTGAATGTAGTTAAGAATCTTTATAGAAAATCCCCTCTGTGAAGGACAATTCTGCACCAATATTTTTGTAAAAGATCTCTGTCAGCTAGTTCTTAATCAATAGTGTGTGCATAAATTGGGACTTGGCCTTTATAAAAACACATTAAATTTGCACTTGAAGTAAGTGCAATACATCAAGCATCTTCGTATGTCACCTTTTCCCACTTGAATCTCTGTATTGTCCTTTATAGTGAAAGGAGATAAAACATTTCCTTTGAACACTGGTTTGGAAGGGGCCCTTGTGCTTGAGCTCCAGATTAATATGCAGCCTGTCCTGTTAAAAAGTATGGGGGTTGTACAACAACAGTGGCAAGATCAGCATCAGGGAAGAGTCACAACAGGACTGAGACACAGAGATAGCTCATTATCCCAGCACAGCAAAAAATCCCTTCTCCAGCTTTGCTGAGGCAGAAAGGGAAGGGGAAATGATGATCCCTCTGGAATCTGGCTATTAACACCTATCTGGACTGTATGAGCTCCTATAAAGAGGAGATCTTGCCTCAGAGGAACTTGCTCCCCAGGAGTGAGATGATGATGAAATGCACTGAAGCTCTTTGCAAAATTCTTTTTTTATAAGGTCTCATTTACACAACAGACAGAATCTGTAGCTGATTGAGGGTCAGCAACATGCTGGCAAGCCATGCTGGATGCTATCTGGCTGCATCTGCAGGCACAGGCAAGCTCCCATCCATCCTGCATCAGAACAGAGAGTCCTTACTGAAAAGTGACGGTCAGATGCTGGCCATGATTTGGGCATTTCAGTCTCCATCTAGTACATATTTTTGCTGGGGTAAATTGGTAGCCATGTGTTACACTTGTGCAAGCTTTGTTAAGAAGGGAGATAATTTTTAATGAATATATCAGACCTGACTCCATTGTGCATGAACAGGTAAAAAGACAAAAATATTTACATGAAGGAATAAATGTATTTTCCCTTGGTAAAAGAAAGGCATACCACCTGTTCCACTGCTTGGGTAGGAATGAAATATGCAATAAATTTACAGCAAAATAAATCATCAACCTATGATGTTGAATCAAAGAAGCATAACTCAACAGTTTAATGTGAGTTGGTTGTGTGATATTTATATCTATAAAACATTAACCTTGCTAATTTTGCACATTTATGAAAAATCCCTTTTCTGATATAACTAGGGTTTGAAATTCCTCTGTTGTCTGTGTAGCTGGTTACTATTGTTTGTTTTGGCAAGTGAGATGGAGGTGGTCCAAGGACTAGTATATATGTTCTGGATCACTGACTACATTTCAGAGAAGTTTGGGTATAACTACGTAGTGTGCTTGACTTCCTTGCTTATAGAAAAATAAATGTTGCTCCTCTGGGAGCAAGTCCCTCCACTCACTTAAATGTGGCTTTGTTAGAGATAATTGTCTTAAGGCTGGGCATAAAATAGGGTAGCACAAGAGTGTCTGTCACTCAGTTGTCATACACAAGCAAATGGAAATGGTAGGGGGACAAAGAATGTGGAGCTTGTGCTCTGGTCATACCAAGCACAGGCTTTTAGTTGGAAAACTAGGCATAAGGAAGTTAAACATGTTTTTCAGGTATATCACAGTTTTGTGTTGATCACACCATCTTCCTGTTCCTAATGTAGTGTAATTCTGATGTAAATAGTTTAAATTGTCCAAAGTAACATGGCCAGTTTTACACGATGTGCACAACCTAAACCACCAATAGAGGAGTGGCCATAAATTTGTAGGTGATGGTGATAAGAGGCTGAGAGAGAAGAACCTCGTCTACAAGCACCATTACTTGAGAGAGGATGACCATCTATTGAGATTGGGTTTGGACTTGTGTCACAGGCTCATCTTTTCCTATACATTATTCCTTTCTTAGACCTTGGTTCTTCTACCACGTAGCTTATGATGGTGTTTAATTGTTCTTTCTATATAAGTTGAAATAGAAATTTTGTAAACAGGGTATGCATAATCATTAGAAAGTGCATTCCCTGTGTTGCTATGCTGCACCAGATCATTTGTGTGTTATGCTTACCTTCCAAAACTACTAGTTGTTATGGTTTAGGAATAGTATTCCCCCGTTCAGTGCCCTCATTGAGACTCTCCCAAGCCTGATGCCACTTACTCGCTCCCTGCTCCTTCTTGTCCCCCTTCCTGCTCTGGAGATAGAGTTGAGAGTTGGAGGCACCAAAGATGGAAATCATGGGCTGAGACAAGAACAATTTATTGGAAACAGCAATGGGGTAAGAAGAATGAACAGTAACAGCAACGATATTAATAATGAAAGGTATAAGACAAAAAATTACTTACACAGAAAGTAAAACAGTACTGGACCATTTTGCCCACCACACTTTTCCCCCCAAGAAGAAACAAGAGAAAGAATCCCTTACTCCTGCCCCTGGCGAGTGACCTGAGAAAGTACTGAATAACATAAGAGTCTGGCCATGTTTCCTTTCTGGCTACTGTAAAAAGCTAACCCTGTCCTGGCTGAATCCAGTACAGCAGTGAAATCTGAGCTCATCAGAAACATAATTCAACTCTCCTTTATCTTATCTGTGGAATGTTCTGTAGGACATTCATGCCACAAATCAGACTCTTTACAAACTTTGTATATAATTCTGAGAAAATTACAAGCAAAACTCTTTGATCTCTTTAGTAAAGGCACTTAAGATTTTTCATTAGGAACAAGAAGTATTTGTCATATTAAAAGAAACCAACTAAGCAAAACCAAAAACCAACCCAAACCAAAGCCCAGAAATCTGTACAAAGTCAGTATGAGAAGGAAAATTGGCTCAAGGAGCTGAGCTGTCAGCGCTGAACTTAGTGATATAGAAAAAGTATCTATTTAAACTTCCTGTTCTCTGAACCGATGCTTTGCAGAAGGACCTTTGTCAACCTTTGTTTTTAAGTCTCAGACTCTTCAGTTCTTCTACAAGAGCTCATCTCTTTGGAAACCACTCTAACTATACTTCAGTGTATGTCACAATGAAATCTTCAAAGGGGCTCTTGTTTGGCCCAAATTTATGATCAGTAATTCTTTCAGCCCTTCATCCAGTGAGGTCATAAAGGAAAGAATGACAGCAGTTCCAGAACTCTCTCATACTGCCCGTGAATATCTGCTCATCTGTCGTTCATTCTGCAACCTGTCCTTTCAAGCCAACAGGCATTAATTCCTTGTAAAATCTGCCAATTTGAATTCTGATTATTAAAATTAAAAAAAAAAAAAAAAATTTCCCAGCATATTTGGCATCACAGTGATTTTAAAAGTTGAATTCAAAACATGAGAGACTTGTGCCCTACCCAGAGAGGCAAAGCTTCTCTCTACATTGTTTTAAGAAAAAAACTCAGCTGCTTCATCTGTCAGTCATTCTCTTCCAGGAGAAGAAAATACAGGCACTAACAACAAAATGAGATTGCTCTCTGAAAGCAAAAAGTAACAACTTGAAGCTTTTTTATCTCTTCCTATGATCTTCCATGATCTGTCTCTTGCTGTCAGTAAGGATATAGTTCTAAAAACAGGGAATTGAACGAACTTGGTCTTTTGTGCTAAACTTCCACTGCTGATGTAGAGAAAGTGTAGAGGAATAAAAATAAAATAAAAAAAAAAATAGAAGAAAAGAAGATCATGTATGCCTCTATTTCCTGATTGAAAACAGAGGTCAAAGTACCGTTTTTGTAGCAACACCACTGAGGCTTCTTCCCTAGTCAGCTCAGATTCCAAGGGTACTCTAGTCCCTATGTTTAACGCAACTTCTTTATTCCCAAATATAAAAAATTGCAACACTGAAACAGGTTCTACATCATCATCCTAAACTTATATCATTCTTCTAAAAATTACTAGTAATTTATTGCTGGTGCAAACTGTTTCCTCTTCAGTACTATCCATAGTAAATATGCTGTTGAGTTTATCAAAGTGTAGAAGCAAATTTTCTTCTCATTTATCTGCATAGTAATGCTAATTAAAGTGGCCTAGCACTCCTGTGGCCTCAGGTTTCAAGTACTCTTAGATAAGGTTTTAGACACAGAGGTGATGAACACCCAATAAGCAAAGAAGACACAGATCTTGAACCATGAGGACATACCCTGCAGCTTCTTCCAAAAACCTTTCATCTTTATCATCATGACATGAGTACACACTGTTCTGCTCTTACATTGCTCATAATTAATCTCAGAGCTTTGCAAGAGGTGCCATCCGTAGTTGGTACTACCCTGAAGACTGAAAAATCAATGATCAGAGAAAAAGGGCCATCAATTACCAACCCATTTAGGTCCCAGAGACAAGTTAGTGATGTTTTCTTGAGAAGACAGCTTGACGTCATTTTAAAAAGACACCAGCTACATCATTCCAGATGCTAAGAAAACTAAACAGCCTTCTCTAATGACAGTTGTTCCCAGGGGTAAATAACTCCAAAGGCCAGACTAAAATAAGTAAAGTACTCCTCTATTTCAGTCCAACTGTGACTAGCAAACTAACATTATGTAAATACTGCTTACTGAAAGAACAAAGCATCTGCCTTTGCGAACAGATTTCAGTCTCAAGCTAAATAATACAAGTCTTCTTTTTCTGAAGGATATTTACATTTCCATGAGTAAAACTGGAAGTTTAGTGCTTAAAATTACTTATAATTTGTAAAAATTATTGTAATGATAAAGAGTTCTTCAAAAATTATGAAGAGAACTAGCACAGGTTTTTCTCCTTTGAAGGCAGAAGTCTTTTAAGCAATTTAACATATAGAATGCAAAGTCCTAAGAAAAATATCTGCCCATATATATCTTGGTCTTTTGGTGGAGGCCCTTCAAATATCAGAGCCAGACAACTACAGTGTACCTACATTTTTGCAATGAAATCCAACTGGTTATGTTTTAAGAAAATTGTTTTCCTTTCAAAAAGCTGCCATCATTTACAAATTCAACCAATTTGTGAGATAACCAAGATAGCCCAAGGTGATATGGGGAAAAACAGTGACAGTTCTTTCCACATCTTCAGATTTCTTCAAATTTCATCTTTATCTTTTTTTTAGGTTTGAAATAGAATCTTTAGCCAGGCCCTAGAAGTAATCTCTTTTGGGTATCCTTGTCAATTACAGATTCTTTTTGTGGCTTTTCTCATCCTTTTCATGGATGTCTTTCATGAATAGCATGTGAAAAATATAATCTTGCTTTATTGGATATCTGATTGATAGGTAATATGTTTTGTAAATCGAGCGGAAATGTCTACTCATGACAATTCATTTCACCAAAATAGAAATACAAATATTTTTTTCTGTCTTTGGCTTGAGAAAACTGGACTGCCTCAGTCTAGTTTTCGTCTCTCTCTCTCTTTTTATAATGCTACGGGCACTTTTTAGCTCCCTTCAAGATGCCTGCTTCCATACTGTGATATCTTTCTTTTCTGTAAAATATCTGTGGTTCACAGTAAAGTAATACTAAGACTCTCCCTGGATATTTACAGAAAGTGTTCAACTACTTGTGAATATGGAGTTAATGCAGTGAAGTCTGTTCAATTACTTACTCAAAGCCATAGATTTCTGGGCAACACTGTCATCCTTGAACTTCAGTTTTGTACAAACAGCTGAATTGGATGAGAAACTGAAGCAAATTGTCATTCACTGGAGTTCAGATGAACTACAAATAGCAATTGCATACCTTCCAGTGGAGAGATTTCCAGTCCATCTGGACGGTCATCTGTAACCTCAAGATAAATCTGTCAGAGGCAGATTTCAGACTGTTTCAGACTGTTACTCCACATGTCAGCTTGCACTCATGCAATGCCTGAAGCCAGACCTCACCCTTCCTCCTCTGCAGAGCTGGCAGAGGCTGGTGTATCAAGCTGTGGAATGTCAAACAGCTAAATATGTCTCCTATCTTGGCTTAAACTGACAGTGTTCATAAAGATGCATCTTTCTCACAAAACCTTGGTTGCTGGCTTGCATAAAGGGCTGCTCTTTGGGACCAACGGATGATCCCTCCTGCATGATCCCTGCTACAGGAGCCTAGATGGAGACAATACATGAACACTGAAGGCAAGGGAATCAGTGCAATACATTCCCTCTTCTTTTAAAGATTTCCATAGATCAGAAGTTCCCAGAAAATAAATCACTAAGTTATTGTAAGCACAAGTATCAAAGAGCCCACTAGAGTTTTTTCCAAAGCAATGGCTGGCAACTATTTTTTTTTTTTTCCTTTCAGGAAACAATCTCTTGTCAGTTTATGCTCTCTTTCATGGTTTGTCCTTGCATCAATGTCTCAACAGTGAGTAAGTCCAGCTAAAGACCTATTCACTATCAAAAATACCTCAAGTACTTTGTTTTGTTTCATTTTGTTTTGTTTCTGCAGAAAGACTCTGATCTCAGAATGTTTGCAAATATAAGGAATAATGCATGAGTTTCCTCTGATTCCCTACCCAGAGTATAAGAAAAAGGAGAAGGAAGGAATTTGACTTTATCCTAATAGTCTCTACGCCTCTGGGATAGCTGTACCTAATGGATTCCCTGCAATTCATTCCAGCCTCTATAAACAAAAGAGAGGAATATTTTCTATGTATCTTGAGATGAAATAGGCATAACCCTGAGTTACCTGAGAAAGCTTAATCAGTGCAGTGCAAATCTGGCCATGGTGCTGACCACTTAATCAGGAATTAGCTATCAGGAGAAACAGTCCCATAGTGTATAATAAGAGAGGCTTGTATCTCTCTTCTTATGAGTGGATTCTTTCTTAATGCTCTAACAGTAAATTTTCTGGACATGTGTATGTATTTAAGTTATAACACTTTCTGGAAAACCCATGCTTCCTGACTCCAGCTTTTTTTAAATTCTTTTTTTCCTAATTACTAGTATTCCTCTTTGAGATGCAGAATACCTAATATACATTTACTTTTATCACTAAAGGATATGTTTGCTTCTAGGAAATACTGACCTTAGAGAAACAGGTATCAGGATTACATCAGTATATGAAGTTAAGTCACCATATGTAAAGGGATCTGTATTTGTGTAGAAGTATTGCACTCTGAGGAATAAAAAAAAGCATAAGTAATGGAAGTTATATGAAACTGGGAACAGAAAAGCTGGATTTCACAGCAGAGATAAGGTACAGAGAGATGATGCAAAAGCCTGAACCTGCAATACTCACTAGATCCAGGCTACTGCAGTTCCTCCCAAAGAAAGCTCACGGAGAGCATGGACAACTGGGAGTACTGAGGTAAAAAACCCGTGCAAAAGGAAGTAGGCTTCTATTCAGTAGCACTTCTTTAATCACTTCTTGTATGAGACACATCACACTCACAGGTAAGAGCTGGAATGAAAGTTATGGAATTGGATTAGGCTTTTAAGTTTTGGAAATTTAAGGAATGAAATGACAAATGTGTTAAGATATTAATAAATTCAAAGATTAAGGAAATATGTAGAATCTAATACAAGGCAGATAAGCTGAATTGCCTAGAAGGCCTGAGTGATTGGTAAATTAATTGGTAACCTATGTACTATCTCTGTTCAGTATTAGAAGATGGTCTTTTCAGGAAAGAGAGAGAAAAACACTTCAATAAAAAGGCCTTCACTTTTATTTGCAAATTGATGGTGGAAAACCTACTGAGGATATGCAATCCAGGAAACATCTGGTTCTGTCCTTCTGACACATTTTGTGAAGTCTGCCAACATCATTTATACATAATTATACTGGTTTTAGCAGGACTACTGCCTCTGCAACTCTAATGAGAACAAATATGTTGCAATGTTGGCAGATGTTTGTGCTTTTCTAAACTTTCTGAACTACAATGCTTGTGCAAGATTCTATCTTAGGAATTTATTTTCTGGGTTGCATCAGTTCAATTTCTGTATGATACAATATAAGTGCTAATTTTGTTATCATTATTGTTCTTAGGACACCCAAGCCCAGACCAGGCACTCACTGCAAAACAGAGCATATTGTCCATCCAAAATAAAGGGTGAAAAACTGAAGACAAACCAGTGCTCCAGGAGATTAGAGTAGAATGTAAATTAAATGTGCTTTTCTTTGACACAATAACAGATTAATAATTATCAGTTGTTTTTTGGGGAGGATTATTAGGCACTACAGCAAAGATGTGAGTGTGAAAGGACCAGGGAAGTGAAAAGCCTAACATTTTGTATGTTTCTGGGGAGATCCATATAGACTTTTTGAACAAATAAACAGATGGAGCATTAGGTGGACTAATTAAATCTTGAACCTCATTCATGGATATTAATAAATGAAAAATTATTCATAGAATGAGAATAGATGTCAATGTTTTTAAAAGTTTTTTTTTTTTTGTTTGTTGTGAGGGCTACTGTCAACCTTGCAAAGAGCTGCATGAGCAAATCAAACTGGTGGGTTTTGAAGACACTTTTGGCAGCAGTGTATAAGTAGATGTGCCCAGGACAAAAATGCCTTTTTCTGGAGCCAAGATGTTGTAGTAAGTGGGCTGTAAAATAACTGACCTTAATGAGAACTTTAACAGCATGAGTGCATGAAAATGCCAAGTTATAGACATGGTTCTGTGGGCATAACAAAGAGTCTAAATTAAACCTGGCATCCAGGTTATGAGTGTTTGAAACTAGCAGGACAGGAAGAGTCCTTTCAGAATCTGGACAACAGGAAGGGAAGAGATGGTTTGAAGAAGAGAGAGAGAGCGAGAGAGCACTCTGTTTTAGCTGTACTGGGCTTGAGATGACAGCCAAGGCCATATCAGCAAGGTATGCCTTGATCTTACCCTACAGAGGTAATTTTTGGGGGAAGAGAGGTCTGGCATGAAGCATTATCTGAGATCCTCTGGTAAAGATGATAATGGAGTGTGAGATGAAACCAGAAGGGAATCAGGAAGAGAAGCACAAGAACTGTTGTATGCAAAATGTGACCTGTGAGGAAATGAAGGAATAAGAATATTTTTTCCTTAAAAAGAAAAAAGAAAGTTTTGTTACTGTCTACACAGGCATTAAGTGTAACTGGAAAATGGAGAAAATAAACTGCTCTCCATCACAATTGGGAAAAGAATGTCAGTTTAAGGTAAATGAGGACAAAATACCTTTGCAATAATATGGGTAGAAATGCATGAAGACTGTGATGTCTCCTCAGCTAATTTTTTATTTTTTAAAAACAGATACATATCTGACAAGAAAAGCAGGTACCAAGGCTAGCTATGGCTGAATTTACCAAGGTAAGATGGTTTCTTGCAGTCTCTTCCAATTTTGACAAAATTGAAGGTTCACGAAAAGTCTAAAAATGGGAGACCTTGCATGTATTCTTCACCCTTTAAAATGTTCACATGCTTCCAGTATTATACATGTGGGTTTCACTAATGTTTAGGACTTTTTCACATCTAATATGATTTGAAAGACTGGGTGATACCTATGAACTTCTGTAGTCATTAGCCTGTAGTCCAGTAAATATGACTTTTGAAATTGCTAGCAGAAGGTCCCAGGCTTGGCAGGCACCTGGCAATGTGGAGGCTTGGGACACGTCTGGCTCTGCCTCGGTGGGAGCTGGTTTTAGCTGTAGTAGAAACTAACTGGTGGACATGTGCCTGATGCTTGCCTACATTGGCTTCCCTTTGGGAATGCCCAGGCTGGGGGCAGGAACCTCCATTTAGTCACTGTGGGTCAAACAATCCCTGCAGGGTTACAGGGATAGGGTAGACAGAGTGCAGCTCCCAGGTTTTGCCTGGGAAACAGAGAGAAGGAGGCAGGCTCTGATAAGAAAACTTATGAAAATAGCCCCAAGGCACCCCTGGGAATGGGTTTCCAGTCACCAGCACAGACCTAAATCTAATGGAAAATCTGGGAGGCTGACAATTTCCTGGGATACTCTTTCATGCCTGAGGAAGCCTGGTGCCATTAACCAGAGCAACTGGCAGGAAACAAGAAGGGTAATCATGACATCAGAGAAATGCAGTAGATTTTAGTAAATTTTTTTGAAAAGCAATTCTTTATAAGTGTCAATATTAATTGGATATTTCTGTGTATTTTCTGTTGTTTCTATTATCATCATTATAATAATAATTAATATTATTAATTTTATTAATATTTTTATTAGATGATTTAGATACCAGTTAGGCTCATCATGAATGGCTAGTTGTGTGTGTGTGTAATATTGCCTCTTGCCTGTAAATATAATCTTTTCATACAAGAGTCTGATGCTGTCTTAGGTTACAATGTAAGATGTAACCTAAAGTATGCATTCTGTCACCATCTGTTGAAACCCGGTGTGGCAGTGTTCTTTATCTCTTCCGTGACACATCCCTGATAACTCCCTCTGGGGGATATCTTCTGTTAATGGGCCATCCAGCCTCATGCATGACTCATAAAATTACATTGTCCTGCTGTGAGAGGCTCTGCCCAGGGGCAGGAGCCCAGCGTTCCTACCTGGATATAACCTGTGGTTTGGAACACCACAGTCAGCTTTTCCTACTGGATTCCCAGAGGACAAGGGCTACATAACCACCACTGGACCTTCAGAGGTCCCTAGATATGTGTGGGTATTTTCTATGGCAGTCCTATTTATTCAGAAAAATCTTTGTAGCCTAAAATAATGGTGTTAGAAGTCTTTTGCATTATGACTGATGTACAAATTGTTGGGGCATTTAGAGTAAGAAGAGCCACAACTCTTCCACAGAGGCCACAATGAATTAAACTGACAAAAGGAAATAACTTCTCTTAAAAGCCCAGCCTTGTCCTCTCTCTACTTGTTAAAGATGATATTTGACTCCCACATAACTACCTGTACAGATTTTTCCTTAAATCTCTGAATAATAGGGAAGGAAATGCAGTCAGCTGTGAAACCCCTGTGTCTACTGGAAACAGTGACCCAGTCACACTTTCATACTCATTAACTGAATCCCTGAAAATCGGAATTATCAGAAGATAATCCAGTGCCTTGAAGGGATATTAATATCCTCCTTTTCTGTTAGTTTTCATCAATATTCTGATTTCTTCTCATTTTTACAACTTTTAGTGTTTCTCCTTTTGTTTGCAAAGATTTATGGCTAATTTTTTTCAGTGTGTTCAAAGCCAAAGAGGCTTATTCCACAAAGAATTTACTTAAGCTTTTCCACAAAACAGTTATTCCTTTCTGCACTATTTTTTTCATCATGACCTCTTCAATTAGTTTTCTTTATTTATCTCAGACAGTACAGAGAGGACTTTGGAAATTGTGTTTTTATATAAATTAACTTACTCATATTATCTTCTTCATTAAAATGAACAAAAAAAAATGGGGAAGTGCCAACCTATGATCTACGAGATATGGGTGTCCGAAATTTTAATATTTAGCAGACATTTGCCAAAAGCATTATTTTATGTGTTCCTTACTTGTTTTAAATTGTGGCCAGTTACAGCTGTAACCAGAAGCTGAAAGCAGCTGCAAGCTGTGAGCTGGTCTGGCACTGTGCATTCACAATTAATTGTTTTCACTGGTACAGTTCTGTCATTGTACTACTTGCAGTTCCTCAATAACCTCAGCAGAGTTCCAGAAATAACCAGATTCACTGACTGACCATTGTTTAAGACACTTGACTGCCAGTTGTACTTCTTGTACTTTCTCATCAAAACATCTAACTCAAAAAGTTCTTGTCAGTATTCATCATCAGATCTTAAACTTATGGCTCAAAATGATCACTTCAAACTGAATTGGCAATAGTGTCTTACATTCTGATGCTGCTGATCAACGAAATAATCTAAGCTGTGGGAAAACGTTTGGAAACAAAAACTCTCTGTGTAAAGGTGGTAGTCATGACAAGTTTTGTAGGTTTTTTCCAACTCCACCAAAGATCAGTGGAATACTGTTTTCATTTGGAGGCATAGCATTTTGTTGCATTTTGCTCAAGGGCTTGTAATACTAATTTTAGCTTTTTTGTTTAGTATAATCTGCTGAAAATTCATCTGTTATTCTTCATGTACTGCAAGAGGTACTTAAGCACATGCAGATGATACAGAGTTATTTTGGGTCTCAAAAATGAAGAACAACTACAAATTCTGCAGAAAGACCTCAGAATGTGGAGTGAATGGATGATAAGAGAGGAGGTGAAATTCCATGTGTGTAACTTTAATGTGACACAGAGAAGGAAGCAACCCTTACTTCACGAGAGTGATGGATTTTGAACTTGATGTTGTCCCTCAGGAGCAAGATACTGGAATTGCAATAGCTACTTTTGTGAAAACATCAGCTCAGCTCTCAGTAGTAGTCAAAATTAGTACTGAATGTTAGGAATTAGTAGAAAAGGATCAAGATCAACCAGGATAACCTCCTATTGCTTCTCTCTGAGGTTTAATACTATGCAAATCCATACATGCCTAAGCCTAAAAGGCTGTTTGCAGTTCTGATTCCTCCTATTTAAGGACAGAAAGAGAATTGAGACTCAAAGAAGTGTATGTGGTCTTCGGAGGACAAATAGGTAATGACTAATCACTTTGCTTTATGATACAATGACTAGGGAAACTAGGTGAGAAGATGTTCAAAACAAAAGGAAGTGCACCCTTTCAAAGCACACTTCAGCTGTGGCATTCCTTGGCCTAAGATGCTGTAAATGCATCAGTGACAGAAGAAATTATGGAAACAAAGGTCTGTGAAGGACCATACAAGTGTACTGAGATCCTGTGTTACTGGATGTCTGTACATCCTGAATTGCTGATGGGCAGCTGTATGTTTGCCTTGCTTAACTCTTCCTTAAGAATTTCATGTGGGTGACCATCAGATACAGGTTACTTAGGCTGGAGGGACCATTGCCTTATTCTATCTCTTACAGTAAAGAATTTGAGTGCTCTGGGTGGAGGGACTAGCTGAATATTGTTTGGCAAAGGATAGGTGGATTTCAGGCATAATACTGAAGAAATATTTTATTATTTGGTTGATACAATGAAGGTAAATATAATTTTGCCTTTTTGTTTTTTCCTTACCCTTTGTTTCTTTTTATCTTTCTGCTTTTCCTCATCTGCTTGCTTTTAATCTCAGCTCCTCTTTATTTTTCCTTTGTATCAAGCAATCCTCCAGCCCTAAAGAAAAGTAGGGCTAAAAAAAGTAAGCACCCACACTGGCGAATATACTCTGTGAAGCATTTCCAGCTTTCCTTCTTTGTTCTTGGCTCTCTACTCTGGAGCTGTGCTCAGAG
Source organism: Lanius collurio (assembly GCA_020086605.1). Classification (NCBI taxonomy): domain Eukaryota; kingdom Metazoa; phylum Chordata; class Aves; order Passeriformes; family Laniidae; genus Lanius; species Lanius collurio. The sequence goes on along the minus strand of JACBWW010000011.1, from coordinate 4,544,781 downwards.
TCTATGTTCTCCCCGCTATCAGACAAGATCAGGAGATGCCATAGGGTAAGATTTGTAGGGAGTTACGCTTCTTGTTTAATGTTGTTCTCTCTTATTATTATTCTATCTACAGAAGAACTTGCAGTTTATTTCATGCTTGTTCATCAGTTGTTTAGAGATCAGGTTAAAAAGTGTGTCCAGAACAACAGCACTGTCTGAGATCCTGGTCCAGCACTGGTGGCTGGCATGCTGGTGGGATGCTGGTGGAGTCAGCCTTGTTTGTGCTGGATCTGTTGTGCTTTCACTATGTTTGTTATTGCTATCTTAATGCTGAAAACATTTAGAGGGATAAAAGTTTTCCTGTTTTGATCCAGACACTGGTGTAAGGCTCTTATTTCTTTCCAAGATGAAGCTTTTCTAATCAGGTCACCTTGAATTAACTAACATAAAAAAAGGGGGACATTGACAAATTTTTAGAAGTGCTGTACTGCTTTCTTTTCAGTGAGTGGAATTAAGTTGTCTCATTATTAAATTTCTCTGTTTGTGTTCTTTTTTTCTCTCTCTGCCTTTATCTCTTGGTTCTTTTACTTAGAGTTTGGATTAAAACACAGGAGACACAGAGTTTTTCTTTGGACTCAGGTGTTTATTATTTCTAATCTATGGTACAGCTGCACAGAATGTGCCTCTAAGTTAACAAGGTGGATATGGCCCTGAGTTATACCTTCCAAGGTCTTTTAAATCCCTAACTGTCCAATTATGGAATGCCAACTTGTAGATGCTAAAAAAGTTAGCAGAGAAATTTTTCAGCTTCTTCCAGCCTCCTGTGAAAGTTTTCATTCTCACGCAAACTAGCTGAGAAATGGTTTGCTATTTTGTAAACTATCTCTGCACCTGCAGTTTGTTTTCCAGTCTTCTGTTAGATAATATTTTGAATGGGTGTTAGTGCATCTTAGCCAATCCCTTTAGGGGGTGGCTGGTCAAAGGACCAATTACCTCCTGCCACCCTTTTGTACAAAGATATGTAACATGGCTTGTAATTAATTAAGAAATGCCATTTTCTCCCTGGACTGACGTCGTGATCCTTGCTGTCTCTAAGGACAACAGCGACACCAACTAATTTATTTTTACTTATAATCCAGTAACTAATCATTTGTGTTCCACACTGCGGGTTTTTTGAACCAATACCAAATCACCCAGGTTTGTGAAGAAGAAGGAAGAAGAAAGAAGAACTAACCTGCATCAAAAATCCTCCATCTTGTTACATATATATTTTAAACCTAAATTTTCTACATCTCTATGTATTCAACCCAGTGACATAACAAACTTCTTTTTTAATTACACAACAACAATCTCAGTGCTATCACATAATTTGGGAAGCTTTTCCCAAGGCTTCAGGTCAAATGCAGTGTGCTTTTGAGGATCATTGCATGTCAGCACTGAAAGACTGCAATTCTTTGAACACAGGGTTCCAACATCCCAGGATAAGCTCCACTGAAAATCCAGCATTTCTTGTTATGCTCTTACTAGTCTTTTTAGAAAGTGCTGTAAGTGATATATACACAGCACAATATTTCCCCTCTTCTCTATTCTAAAATAAGCTAAAGGACTTTGGTAAAAGACAGGGAATGTGTTTGAAATGAGACATGAGATATTAATTTGGCCTCTACTCATCTGCCTTGGCATTAGAATAGCAATGCACTGACAAGTTAAAACATTCCCTTTTAGATCTTCATGACCCAAACTAGTTTGAGGCCCCAAACTATCAGTCTTTCTTCATCTACCCTTCCTTCCTTGAGGCCATTGCTATTGATTTTATAACAAGCAGGGTCTGGTATCATCAAACTCTGCTGTACACATGCAGAATGTTTGCTGTGACATAACAAATTACATTTTCCACAGCCTTTAGTCAAATGTATTTTCATTTATAAAGTTACCAAAAAAACCCCACTCAAAACAATCAGCAAGACTTGTTCTTCAGCACTTTCAGTTACAAGGAAGAGAGTTATAGGAAAAAGAAGAAAATAAATACCAAGAAAAGATATATGCTTGTTAGGTAATTAATTTCTGAGAAACGAAGTATACCCTCAAGGATATTTTAATCAGATATAGTTAGACACTCCACTCCTAGGTCCTGGCAGTGTTAAGGAATTCTCAGATCTCTGTATCTGATTGTAATATCTGAACATCTATGGCTTTTTTCCCCATCACATTTGTAGAGTTTATCTGTAGCAGCCTCCACAGAAAAACACAGCATTTAACTTTCTATCAAACAGAAGGACTGCCATTGATTGCTTTTTGATATAACATTAATGTCATTGGTAGATCCAAATTAAACCAGAGTCCTGTTGTGGCAACCACTGAGTAAATACACAGAGTTATAAACTTGTCTGTGGTTTCCTCAGGTATGGTATCTGTAGATGAGAACACATTATCAGCAGTAACCAGAATCGTTGCGCTCTTAAATAGATAACCTCCCCCCAGAACTCTTGATGTTGCATAGTTAGGCAACATAGGATAAATGTTAGTTATCCATATTTTTAGATGAGTGATCTGAATTTGAGAACTGAAAGGAAAACTATAATTTAAAATGAAAAGCCTCAATTTTGGTTTTCTTTACTACCTTGACTAACAAATCCAAAGACTCTTTTAGTTCACTCTGAGTTTTTTCCTGCTGATTTTTCAGTTGCATTTGCTATTCAGAATATGTATTTGAATTTTGTTTTGTGCGTTTCCTCATAGGGAGTTCCAAGTAAAATGTAATTGATTCAGGTTTAAAGGATAGTTTTTCACGCTGTGTCACTTTTAAGACTCACAATGTACTGCAAGATGCCACTAAATTCAGCAGGAACTTTGAGCTTTATTTATTTATACCATTACTTTTCCTCTAATTGCAAATCCCATTGGTGTGCAAGAAAATTGTGGGCACTTCATTTCCTTGAAAGGCTCTTGGTTGTATCAATGCAGAAATGATACAACCCATTCTTGCTCACACTAAAGTCAGAAAAAAAAATCTTTGCCAAGGATTTGCTGTTTACCAAAACTTCAAAATGCTTACAGGTGTTCTTACTGCATGTAGTGAAGAAGAACAATCCTGTTTAATCAGCCAAGTGGGAGACTTTGCCTGACAATCTGCTGTAAAGAATATCGGGGGAATTCCTGATGGCAGCTCCACATCTGCTAACCCTGGAAACATCAACCATTAAAGGTTGAGTAGAAGTGTTTGAAAATTAATTTCCTTAAACATTGTGAAATAAAATTGTATAACAGCAGTATCCTATCCATTCACATTGCTTTTGATCACAGCACCAGAATGAAAGCCTTTATGACCATAAAGAATTTTTCCAGTTCATACAGTTTTTTCCCTCAAATGATAGAACATCTCTCCAGTTCCCTCTCTAAAACAAAAGAAGTAACAATGTAAATATTTTAGAAAACCTCAGAAAAAACCTTTACTGAACAACCTAAACAAGTAAAAAGGCAGTAAAATCTATTATACCATATGTCTGTTGGAGCTGGTCTGTGCTTATTTTCTCCAGAGGCCAGAGGACATGGTGGAAGCAGCAAGATTATGAGGGGTGGAGGAACACAGTTCACACCTTTTCCAGAATATCGAAAGCAGGAGGACCTGAGAGTGTAACCCTTCAGACACAGGAGACAGCCTAGGGAAAACAGTCATCACTTTTCACAGAACTTCTTGCTTCCACATGCAGCTGCTGTGTCACTGCATTTGCTTTTGTCTCATGGAGAAATTACTATGAAAAACTCTCCCAGAACCTGATGACAATGAATATGTGTCCCTTTTTTTTTCCTTTGTTACATGATTTATCATGCCATAACCAGAAACTGCCAACTGTCTACCATGTTGAGTGACTGCTGGCTACTCTCCCATGCACACCCACTTCGGAAGAGCACATCTCTTCCTCTGTGCTAGTTATCTGCTTTTACTCAAAATGAACAGCTTTTGGGGATACTCTCTCAGAAAAGTCCTTAACTTTTGAATAAGTTTTTATCTTCTGGTCCAAGCTGCTGTGTCTTTGGGACTTAATACATAGCCTACTTTTGTGGAAAGTCAAGGATGTTGGCAGGCATGGAGGCTTTGTGTTGCAGTTGGATGAATTTTTTTTTTTTCCTCCTTTTTTTTCTTGGGATAATTCAAGTACTTTTTTTCCATTTTTCAACTGAGTCCTATTAATGCCTTCATTTTGATAGTGCAAGGAAGTGATTATTACAATAAAAAAGATAGCATTACCCTTGTAGCTCCTGTGTATTTTGTCCTTTATTCACTCTTGTCTTTTTAATTAGAATCTCTATCCCCTGCTGAGAAACCCAGTTGAAATCTGACATTTTTATGCTAATTATTTCATTAACAGTTTTGTCATCCTATAACTATTTTTAAAATTTTAGCCTTTAAATTCTTTGTAAACATATGGCTGGTGGAAGAACAAACAGTGAACAGCTTCATTTTGTTTTCGTAGCAGCACCAGCGCACGCACCAACGCACCCTGCAAGCCCTCAACTTCTGTTCTGGGTTGAGAATGTCCACTAGAGACAAGAGGCACTTCAAGGTGTGTAGACTTTAGAGCCTTGGTCTCCTTTTGGTATCTCCTGGTACTATTTAAAGCATGACAGTGCACTTACAGGGCTAACATGAGTTTCGGTCTCCTTCCTCTCAGCTTGTATCTTTAATGAATCCTCAAGTCTGAAGAAGCAGTGAAACCCCTTAGAAACCCCTTAGTAATCGAGTTGGAGCTTGGCCTAAATAAAAAGAAGTGGCTTTTTTTCTTCAACAGCATGTCTGCACATCCCTCCTCCTGCTTCAGTGTTCTGTAATGATGCTTATTTATGAAACTTCAGATTTCAAAAATAAAATTCTGGCTTCCTAGAGCTGACTCAGGCTAGGTGTTCCCTTCTGAAAAAAAATCTCTTACAAGTTTTCAGTGTGTCCAACCAAATAATTATCATGCAATATTTTTAATTAAGCAGTTTTTATTATGCAAAATATAAAAAAAAATATTTTGAACATGATACTTCTAATTTAAATAATTTCAATAACTACAATGCTTTCAGGCTATGGAGAGGAATAAGAGGGCTACAAATTTAATAACTGAACTCATACTATACAGAATGCTAATTATTGCTGAGGGCAATAAGTCAAGCACTCAAATGCTAGGTGGTAATAGTGGGTGATTTGACCCTGGCTAGACACTGAGTACCCACCAAAGCCATTCTGTCACTCCCCTCCTCAGGTGGGCAGGGGAGAAAAAATATAGTGAAGGGTCCATTGGCTGAGATAAGGACATGGAGAGATCACTTGCTCATTGCTGTCACAGCTGAAACACAGGCAACACAACTTTGGGAAATTAACTAAACTTATTATTTCTTACTTATTACTTAGTTTTACCAAGCAAAATCAGAGTAGGGTAACAAGAAGTAAAATAAACCCTAAAAGTACCTTCCACTCACCACTCCCTCTTTCCTGGGCTTAACTTTATTCTCGATTTTATACCTCAGCCCCAGTGGTGAATGAAGTTGGGGAAAGGGGGTGACAGACAGTTCATGACATGTTGTTTCTCCTGCCACTTGCTCCTCAGAGAGACGAGTCCTTCAGTGCTCCAGTGTGGGGAGACAGTCCTCCATGTACTTATCAAATATGAGTCCTTCCCACAGGCTGCAGTTCTTCACAAATGGCCCCAGTATGAGTCCCTTCCATGCAATGCAGCCCTGCAGGATCTGGCTGCTCCAGTGTGACCCCTCTAGGATCACAAGCCCTGTAAAAAAACCTGTTCTAATGTGTGCCTCTCTCTCCATGGGGCCACAGGTCCTGCCTGCAGCAAGAAGCATGGGCTTCCCATGGGGTCACAGCCTCCTTTGGACATCCCCCTGCTCTGGCATGGGGCCCTCCAGGGTCTGCAGGTGGATCTCTACTCCCCTATGGACCTCCATGGGCTGCAGGAGAATCTCAGCTCCAGCACCTGGAGCATCTCCTCTCTCTCTTTCGTCACCCACCTTGGTGTCTGCAGGGCTGTTGCTCTCATGCATTCTCACTCCTCTTTTCTGTGGCCACAATTACTTCTGTGCAACAACATTTTTTCTTTTTTAAATATTACAGCCCAGAGGCACTACCTCCATTGCTGCTGGGCTCAACCCTGGCCAGTGGTGTGTCTATCTTAGAGCCAGCTGGAATTGGCTCTGTTGGACATGGGGGAAGCTTCTAGCAGCTTCTCAGAGAAGCCACCCCTGTAGCCCCTCCACTACCAGAATCTTGCCATGAAAACCCAATACAACTAAAATTGGTATCACCAAGTGATACTATTTCCATTTTCCTGCAGTGCTACTTTCAATTTTTTTTCATTATGGACTAAAACCTTGCTTATACCCTGAACAGACAATGTCACAATGAAGGCTGTTTTATTTATATATATATAAGAATGAAAAAGAACAACTCATAGTAGAAAGTAGCTGCACATTTTTAAATGGTCTGCCTGCAATAAATGGATATGCTTTACTTTGCCAGCAAAGCTCACAGCTCTTTGGGAAATGGTGGGACCTCTTTGGTTTGGGGATCCCTGTGGGACAGAGCACAGAATGAAGGCTAAAAGTTTGACAGCACAGAGTTCAGCTCAATCCAGATTCTTTACAGATTTTTGGTAGTGCTCATTGGCAACTTTTAAAACACATTAAAAAAATGATACTTGCTAAATTCACAAGTGATAACCAAGATGCACAGAAACTTTGCAGAACTGCGGGCTGGGCTTCCTTTCAAATTGAGAAAGACACAGGTACCTCCTTATACTCTCATTGCTCTAGTCTGGCCTGAGTTAAACTAACAACAAAACAGAAGACCAGACTGTGAGGAGTGGGCTTTAGTGTCTGAGTAAAATCATCAAAGTTACAAAATTTAGCAGGGTTTGCAGTAGGGTTTGCAGAGTGTGTGTGTTTGTGTGTGTGTGCTGGTTATTTGTTTTTATTTCTCAGTAACAAACACTCACTAGTTTTAATTTATTTTCTGTTTTCTCTTTGCCTACTACCGCTTCTATAGCCCCTCTCAAGTTGTTAAGCTTTTTGCTTTATAACAATTCCAGATTACAAAGGCTGTAAACAACACCATCTAGCTCCTCCTTAGCAGGTAACTGAATACAGTGTAGGAGCAACTGAGGAAAATATCGTTTGAACTGGACTTGTAACTGTTATTGCTGCTATCAATGATCTGATAGGAAGTGCATGGCTGGAAATATGGAAAAATGCTTCCAATATGTCACACATCTTGTTAAGATGCTGACTCCCCTTCTACAAAACCTATCTTGACAAGTACATCTGCCTTATTTTGTTCGCTCGGGGTCTTGGAGAGTGAAAAAGCAGAGAGCATCTTGGTCACATAAATATGCTGTCTGTGCCTAACTGTGCAGAGGAGCTAAATCTCATCACAATCAAACCCTGTATAGGAAAACCCATTACCGATTAGTCTTTTTTTTTTTAATTTCTATTTAATTTGTGTGCATTTTTTAGCAGACTTAGGATATGCTCAGAGCAAAACAAGAAGGTTAATACAGGAGTCTGCACTAATTTAGATAAATTACTTTTTAAAACTGACATAGATGTTGGCATACTTTGAGAATTCAGTATTAAGTTCTTGTGCATGGACACCTCCACGACCATTTGGTAAGCTTGTTTGAGGGCTCCTAGTGCTAGATCAATGCTACAGAAATGTTGTCCAAGTTATGGGGACTTCATAGATGGTTAAAATTCCTTTTAGAAATTGTGATGGTCTAATTCTATGACAGCAGGAGTTATGCCAAGTATCCTCTCCATCAAATCATCCCCAAAAAAGGCCAGCACAAAACTGAAGCCTAGATGAGCTCTATATCCTATGTTTTAGACCTCTTGTCAGTGATAAAGTCATACATATATATATATGTGTGTGTGTGTATGTGTGTGTGTTTGTGTGTGTTCTCTACCCAAATTCCACTTGTACTGATGGGTGATGTAGCAACACAGGAATTCAATATTAATGATTAGGGACAAGCAGACAGAGAGGAGCAACTAATGGATTACTAATATATATCCTGGCTTAGTTTGAAGAGGTGTCTTGGGGCTAATATCCAAAAAAAATAAAAACTTAAGTGAAAATTTAAGTCTATAAGAAAGTTGTGTAAGGCAGCAGAATATATTACCATCCAAAGTAGAGGGAAAAAAACCCAAATATTTTTATCATGTATTAATTTAAAAATATGTGAATCTTGATTCAAATTTAATAGCCCTTATGTCTTAGGTTTGTAACTTTATATCATTTCAGTCTAAATTCTGACCCATGTAAGAGACCAGAGTTATTAATATTTCCTATTATTTCTACTCCTCCATCTTTATGACTAGATTTCTCCAAGGCATTCTTCATTTTCACTCCTATCTTCCTCTTCAGTATGAAAGTATCAGTTCAGGGAATTGACTGAAAGATAGAAAAACAGACACATAAAAATTATTTGACTGACGGTATTTGTTGTAAAATATTCTTTTTTTTCCTGGAGGAGATATGAAGGTGAATCAGGAAATGGATGGCATTTTCAGATCACATGAATCAGTACCCGAGAACTCATCATTTTCACCAAATATCTAACTACTTTAGGGACTTGAAGTTAGATAGCCCTGATTCAGAACTTACATAATAACTTCTTTAACTGCCTTATCTGTCAGACTTTAATGGAAAGAAAGCAGCAATTACTAAAAATCAGCTCACAGATTTATAAATGAAAGTGCATATTTATTTATATTATTTAGCTGTGCTGAAAATATCGTATGCATTTATAAAAATAAACAATTTTGTTTATAAAGAGCCTTAATAATAGAAATGCCATGATAAATATTATTTTATCGTCTTTTGATCAAATGGTAAATATAAACTCATCAGAAGAACGTATAGATCTCAAAAGCCAAGTTTTAGACTCTCATCTAGCTTTTCCTAATTCATAGATATTATGGAGACCAGTCAGTTTAACCTTTAAATACAGCACATAACACAAGACAGTAATTTAATGGAAAACAGCAAAGTTTGTAACTATTGGCATTTTTTTCCCTGTGATTTAAATCAAGTATTGCAAAGGTGTCTTTTGCTAAGACAATTAAAATTATGCTCAGTCTGACCTTGCCCTGTGTCTGCTACTGAGCACACAGCTACAGCCTTTCCTGGCCTGCTTTTTAACAGTGTCCTTCCCTACCAGACCCATCTGAGGATGAGGATGGAAAACTTCAATCCTCTGGGTCATCTGCTTTCCTGGGACGAAGATGTCATTCTTATTTTTACATATAACAATATCACAAGTCCCTGGTATTTCAATATGGCAGACTCATGATGACCTAGCCTTGGAAGACAATGCTGCTCAATGCGGGCGGGAATGCTAAGGGCTCGCTCAACTCAAATGAAGCAGGGCAAATACCTTCCTGAATCTCGGTGGGAAAGAAAGAAGAAACAGTAATGTAGATCTGATGATTACAATGTCATGTAGGTCAGGTCAATTCAAGACACCAGACTGCACAAACTCTCTGTTCTTCAGCATTGGTTCAGGAAAGGCAGCTTGTTTGTATGCACCACCCTCCTGCCTGGTCTGCTCTGGAAAGGGTCTGGTCACCAGTAGGGTTTCTCCTAAGTTATAAATGATGTGGTTAAAAAAACCAAAAGTAGCTAATTAACTGTGAGACTTCAAAGTTTTCCTCTGCCTATTTCTCATGAATTAAACAAAAATGACTAATGTTTTCAATGGTCTGGAAAAAGCAACATGCAGCGGTATTAAAGACTTTGAACTCTGTGATCATGAAGCAAGCAAAGTCCTTTCTCTATGATGGAAACATAACTCAGGGTTCAGTTTTACTGAAGCTAACACCTTCCTTTTATTTTATTTTTTTTTCTTTTTAACCCAACTTAAACTTTCAATTTACTGTACCTGACTTTGTTTTTCTAAATGGTGAGATGCTTACTAAACAAGGTTCTTTTGATGGGTAATGTGAAGACAGGCCTTCCCTTACAGTGTGACTTTCCCACCTAAACAGATGGAAATCCACCCCCTTCCCTGCTTTCTAACACTCCTTATATCCTGCCACCACAGGAATGAGCTGAAATCTGGCTTCCCACCAAACTGGCCAAAAGCCTGAAGGTGCTGTGCAGCCTTTCCTCTTCCAACTGCAGTACCTTTACTGCTTCCACATGCTGCCATCCCTTAATATGCTGGGCTCTATTTTGTTGGAAGGAGAGAAAAATTACTAGCAGTGAGAAATATAATGTCAGGAAAACACAAGGCAAAGGAGGAGGATGAACTCCATACTGGAAGAAAAGCTATATGTGATGGACTTGGTCTTCTGAAAGGTTTATTTTTTTTCCCTTCCTTAAATCAGATAGCAGAGCTTCTCCTGCTGCTTTCTCCCTTGCCCTTAGCATAATATTCCTGGATTTTATTAGAATATCCTTAATTATTTTGGATATAGTAACACATTGAGGCTTAGCCTATGATTGAGACACCATTGTGCAACTTATGAAGAAACAAAAAAACCCTCAGTGCCTACTTGCAAGGGTACATCTGGGGATTGCATCGCCTAAAATTGCTAGGCTCGCTCACTCAACTAATCTGGTTTAACTGTATAATGTAGGCATAGCACAGAGTTACATGTAAGATTAAAAATGTTACATTTTGTAACTTTATTTCTAACATGGATAATCTCAGGCATTTTCAGACATCTTTGCCCTTGAGCTTCTCAAATAAAATTAAATAAAATTAAGCATTGACATCATTACTGTTCTTCCATGAAACTAGTACTGAGCTATAAAGTGCATGACTTAAAATCTCTGGGGCTGGTATAGAGTCAACACGATTCCAGTGGAATTCTTGTTAGAATGTACTGTATGCCATTATCACAGTATGACATAAAGATATAAATGTGGTGAGTTTTGGGGCTTTGGGGCTGGTATAGAGTCAATATGATTCCAGTGGAATTCTTCTTAGAATGTACTGTATGGCATTAACACCATACGACATAAAGATATAAATGTGGTGAGTTTTGGGGCTTTGTTAATTTTTCACTTATATGCCTATTGTTTCATAGCCAAACTGCAGAGGAATTTTTAGGGGTTAAAATGGACATCACTCAAGGGGCTAGAATTTTGATAGTTTTTTTTTTGCTGGCAGTTGGTTTTGGATACTCAGTGGTTACTTTTCACAGATAAAGTAAGGATGTTTAATTTTTTTATACAACAGTTGGAAAAATAAATATATCTCCTCTTTAAAAAAAAACAAACTCTAAATGTATTGTACTAGGTAGAGATACATAAAAAAGTGTGGAACTTGTTGATGTGAAGATATATGTCTGAATAATTCTCCAAAGAAGTTAACAGATACGTGAATCATCTTATATCTGCACTTACTTTGATGGCACCTTTTAGATGTAAAATGAATTCTTATATTTCTGTACAAGTATCTTCTGTATCGGAAGGAAATCACATGAGAAAGTGACCCCAGGCATTACAGTAATTACAGTAGTGGCTTATCAAATTCTATTGTTATAAATAAGGAAACATCCTTATCTGTCAGGGTTACATGACTTTATTAAAAAAAAAAAAAAAAGTTTGGCCTTTAGTATTTTTTTGTTGTTGTTGGGGGTTTTTTTGGTTTTTTTTTTTTTTTTTTTTTTAATACCAACAAGCAATCAATCAGAAAGAATGTTTCAAACTCCAGGACTTCATGTTTAATGATAATTTAAAACTTTTGTTAATGTTTCTACTTGAACAAGTTTCTTTTATATCCTAGCCAAAACAAAATTCTCCCTTGAGCTGGAAGTTTAAGGCAATTTGGATTTGCAGCATTTGGCTTGCTGATAAGTTTTGATGCTAGTTGTTTTAATTAGCTAATTTTTATACGATTATTCTAGCAAGGATCAAGTCCATGGTTTTGTTTTAATAAACTCTTACTGCTTTTAGTCTTCTAAATGGAAGTCTTGCTATGAACAACAAAAGTCAGTTTCTGTCTCAGCTTGTAGTAGAAACGCGCAAATGCTGTCATAAAAGGAAAACAAAACTCTGATGGAATTAATTACAATGCACACACGAACAAAAATAATCTCCTGGTTTAATACAGGTGAGCTGACAAAACACAAAGGCATGCGCCGAAGTCCCGGTGAGCGCGAAAATGCGAACGCACGTACCTGGAGGAGATGCCTGCGCGCCCCGGCTGCAGCCCCGCAGTGCCACGTCTCACTGGCCCACGCACGCCCCGGGACCTTTATAGGGGACTCTCCCGGGGCCTGGAAATGAACTTTTGGGGCTGACACGTCGATCGTGCTATGGGGGGAGGGAGGGGACTGGAGGGGGTGGGGAGGGATTCGCCGGAGGCTCTTACGTGGCGGCAGAAATGTCAGCATCGCGCTCCCCCGCGCAGCGGGGCCAGGGCCGCTGGTGCGGGACTCCTCTTGCCTACGTGGTTCCACGCCGGACCCCGGAGACCCAGGGCCGGGACACTGGGGCTGGCTGCGGCATGGTGTATGAGGGGTGAGGAGACCCGGCAGGCGCGCAGCTTGGGAGCTCCCGTGGCGCTCCAGTGCCCCTTCGTCCCGGGGCAGTAGCTGGCGCCCGGCTCTCCTTCGCCTCCTCTATGTGCTGCTCCCCGCTTTTGGCACATTCCCCTGGCCCCGCAGCCCCGCGGAGCCCCGGGCAGCGCCGGCGCTGCCCATGTCCCACCGCCTCCCTTCCCTCGTGCTGTCGCTTGCTGCAGCTCGCCAGGATTTGTTGTGCTTAGTTGTACTGGCGGTGGGGCGCCCCTGCTTAGATCTGATGGCAAAGGAGCAGCCTCAGGTCATGTTTTTGTGAGCTGCGGTGATTAAGGAATAAAAGGAAATAAAAATAAAAAACCCAAACCCCAAGGACAAATATCTCAACCAGTTGCAACTTCTCAGCTGGCCCGGAGGGGGGAGCGCGGGGGAGGGCAAAGAGTAATGCGAGATCGCCCCAGCCCGGGGCAGTGCCGGCTGCGGGACGAGCCGAGCCGCGCACCGCATCGCCGGGGCCGGGCGGCCGTGGCTGCTCCGCCCCCGCGGCGGGGCGCTGGGTCCGGCCGCCGGGCGAGGCGCGCAGCTGCCGCGCCGCAAACTTGGTGCGACCGAGCGGAGCACGGGCGGCTCGGCGGGGCTGCGGCCATGGTGGCGTGAGGCGGCAGCGGGCATCAGCGCGGCGGCGGAGCCCCCGCCCGCCCGCCTGCGGCGAGCAGCCCACGGCGCCTCCAGGTAATCCCTGCCGGCCCCTCTCCTCTCGTCGCCGGGCTCTGGCTGCGGGCGGCGGCGCTTTCGGAACGCCGCGGACGCTGCGCGTTTCCGGGCGCCCTGTCCGTGACCGGGGACCCCTCGCTGGGCTCCGCGGGGCTGCGCGCCTGTGTCCGCCGGGCGCTCCGGGGGGCTCGGAGGCGGGGAGAGCTGGGGTCCGGGCGGGCGCGGCGGCAGGGTGCCGGCAGGGGGAGCCGGCAGCGAGGCGGAGCGCAGCGGCTGCCGGGCACTGGTGCCGGGGAGCGCTGCCCGCGCTCCGAGCCCGTCTCGGGCATTGCCCGGCCCCACCCCCGAAAGTCCACCGAGCCTTTCAGAACGGGCGGCCGTTCTCGCCGAAGACGGTGCTGTTTGCTCGGGACCAGAAAAACAGGCGGGCAGGCTGCACCTCCAGCGGCGCTGGAACCCGGACCGCGGGTGCTCCGCGCAGCGGGACCCCCGCGCCGCTCTTGCCCTCGGGACCGCGTTCTCGCCCAGGAGAGTTGAGGTGCGTTGCTGTTGCTGAGCTCCGGCTGCGGAGAGGCAGCCGCTGGCTCCGGAACGTTTCGGAGGGGTTTTATCACACTTCAGCAAGTGAAGTTTGCTCAGGCTCATCTGGTGAGGTGAGAGTAGAAGTGGCGTGGAAGGCACCGGCAGTTGTGTGAGAAACGTGGGTTCTCGGTGGGATGTTTGCGTAGTATGATTTGAAACCCCGATTTTCTTTATTCTCGCTGTTATTTAACTGGACTGCCTTCGGTCTGTGGCGTGACTGTATTTCGGCACTTTCTGAATTGGGGAGTTTGAGTTTACCATTCTGCAACGATGGAGATGGAACCACCTCAGTCAGTTACATACATCTATCATTCTGTGAGGTTTGCTTACAGATAAATGACAACTGCTAGGGTTTGTTGTATCATTCCAGATGCTGAGTGTACACTGTAGACTGACACAACGATAATCTGCCCGGGATTATTCCTGGGGGGGCAGCTGGAGTGGGGGGAGCTGTCAGTGCATCTGTTCCTTCAGCAAACCGGGCTATTGGCAGGAGAGGTCTGTGCATGCAGGCACACGCAGCCTTGTGAAGATGGATAGAAATTGCAAGATTATAGCTGAGAAAAACATCCTAAAACTATTACATGTTGTTAAAGTTATAGTGATAGCATGTTATGGGAGCCCTAAGGTAGTGAGTCTGAAGATCCTACTTTCTGAAAGCTGACAAACCACCCTTGGTTTGAATTTTGGTGTAAAAAGCTGATGTGATGCTAGCCCAGCTAGAGTGCTGTAGATTTTTTTTTTCCACAGTGGAAATTGCATTCAAATCTTACTTTTAGCAGTTTGAGCATCTCCTGGTTGTTATATAAGGCTGACTCAGTTCAGTAAAGTTTGACTTAGAGTTATTGAACTTGGTGATGTCATATATATAACACATACTCAATCAAAAGTGTATTGCTGCCTTGAAAGGCTGAGGTATGGTCTTGGGTACTTTGCTTAGTCTTGAGAAAGGTTTTGGTAGATTTTTGGATTTTGTGCTGTGTTCCCACCTTCCTCTCCAGCAGGTACTGATAATATAACTTTATTATGTTTACTAATGAATTTGCCTCATTTTCTCATTTTAATGCTGAACAGCTGTGAGGAGTCCTGCTGAGAGCTAAGGTTTTGCTCTGGAGTGTGGCAGTTTACTTCTCTGTTCGAGAGGTTGTTTTGAACAAAGTAGTGTAAACACTGCCTTCTGAGTTGTACTGCTTATTCCTTGGGATGTTGTAACAGATTTGTTTTGGTTGACAAAGCTGAGGGCATTAATATCTGAAGTGTCTCATTTCTTTTAATCTTTAACTAGTCCTGTTTTCATAAAATACTTATGGGTAGTAGGAGTGCCTGTGCACTTTGTAATGATCCATAAACATGGTTGTAGCATGTTTGTTGTACTCATTTCCTGTTGGGCAGAGGTACAGAGGGTGGTAACTGTGTATCTCTGCTGTTTTCAGAAGAAAGAGTTGTGTGGTAGTTTGTTTTTCACTTTCTTCTCCTCCAGCTACTTAGGGAAACCACGTGGATTCTGACTTCTGTTGATAAAGTCTTGCAGAAATGCAGGATTTTCAATGAATGAAGTTCATTACTTTTCAGAAAGTAACTGTACATTACAATCTATAAACTGCAGAAATACAACAGAAGCCTCCTGCAAATTTTGGCTTTTGTGTAAGAGGTTGTACGCAGGAATTCAGCCAAGGGGAGCAGCTGAGCTCCTGGGGGTGAGCAGGAGCAGAGAGACCCATTTCTGCCCTCTGGTCTGCAACAGTTTTATCAGCAGTGTTGACTGGGTCTGATTTCTGTGCTGTAGGACACGTAAGTGGGTAGCTGATAGTACTATCAGTGGATAGTAGGTGTGTACTACCAGTACTATCTGTTGATAGTGGGGAGGAGGGTGTGTGAAATCCAATACTGTGCTACTTCATGTAAAGCAGTATCGAGTAATTGGTTAATATGTTGTGGTAATGGACTTCTGAATAGCAGTGAAATACGATTTAACATCTGGTTTATAAAACTTTGATATGCTCTTGATGTTTGGTAATGTGCCTTCTGAAGTTACAATGGCTCCTGAGATGAATTGCTATTGCTATGGCCGTAATTATAGGAGCTTCTCCTTTTCTGTAACATCATTTTATGGAAATGTTTAGTGGGCATTCTTGTCAATGCAGAGTTCTCCAAATTATCGTTAATCCGTCTGTTTCTCTTTATTATCATCCTTTTATCCTCTTTGGCATGTGTATACATTCCTATTTGGAAATAGTGTTGAGTTACAGCCTATATGTTTGTACTCTCCTAATGTGTTTTGCAAAGCTGTAGCTGATTCAAAAGAATGAGTTGTTGGGGTTTTTTTAGTTTGTTTTGTTTTGTTTTTGTCAAACACTAGAAACATTTTTCAAACTGTCCCTTTTGAGGTATGTTTGCCAGCTATTGGCGGTAGGCTGGATTTAATTTCGAGGCTGCAGCACTGCAGCTGTGACCCGTGAAAGGCAGGTGGCACTCTGCTCTCTGCAGTTCTTACAGACACCTGGGGAACGCCACAGCCCGAGCTGTGCATTTCAGGTACGGTTTGCTGTTAAATCTGTTGTTGCTGAAACGGCAAATTGTTTAAAAAAAAAAAAAAAAAGGTTGGGGCTTTTATTTTAGTTTTCTTTGTTAACGTGTCCTATGATTTATTTAAGAAATTTGCCAGTTTGCATCCAACTATAGCACATCTGCTTAACATTTGTCAGGAAGGTAGCAAATGTAAACCAAGTTAATGATCCCCAAACTGCAGTCTAATTAGTGTCCTCTTGATTTTTTGCTAGAATGTATATTACAAACTATGAAGCAGTCAAATCTTGTCATTTGGTGGATTTGTTCATGCATCTATTCTCAAATTTATGTTTTCCTTCGGGTACTTTGATGCAATCCAATTGTCTGCTGTGTAGTATCAACTCTTTATCTCCATACATAAATATATTAATAAAATCAATCTCCATTTGGGGAGATTGATTTTGGAAGAAATTTCCCAGTGTCCCAGTATATATTAAAAAGTCAGGCAACTCACAAAAAAGCTGATGTTTGTCAGTGATAGTAGCAAAAAACTGAGGTTGATATATAGTCTGTACCAAGGCCTTCACAGTAAAACTCTTGAGTTTAACTCAACTGTTGAAACGTGTCTTTTCAAATATTATATTTTCTTTGCCAACAGTTTGAATGTCTTGTTCAGAAAGTTTAAATGCTATGTAGCATGTCAGCTGCACTATCATTTCCAGACTTATTTCTAATTAGCTTACCTGTGTTATGAAATTTCTTGCATGATAGCCAGATAACACAGCTTTTCATTCTTTTTCCATTAAAAAAAAACCCAGGATATATCCCAGAGCTCCATTGTACCTTAAAATTGTTGGATCTTAATTTCTGACAGAACTGGTCAATCTTTTCATGGTTACCAACTTCAGTAATGGAGATTAGTTTCGTTTAGGGCATGTTGATTGAGCAGCTCTGAATCTTTGGCATATAATATTCTGATTTTTTAATCCCTTGCTACATGAATAGCAGCATGCATTCATTTAGCAGTATTTGTTTGGTTTAGGAGAAGCCCCAGAGAAATTATAACTTTGAAAATGCTGAAATGCAGCCTGTTACTCTCCCTTTCTCTGTGTAATACTGGGACACATTATTAGGCGTTATTAAATACATGTGATGAATGAATTAGAGAACATGTGATGGCTGCAGGATTGTCTTATAATGTGAATTGGGTGGGCTGAAAAAATGGTCTGTACTGTGAATTGTAAGATCTTCCCACTTCTTTTCCCCACCTCTCTCCAAATTTCAACATTGAGCTGCTATCTTTGGTGCTGTTGTTCTTCTCTAAATTGCTAATCTAGTTGGAAACCCAGAATGCTACTGAAATGTGGTTTTGGGTTAGACTCAGGTTTAACTGGGAATTGGAAATGCTTAATATAAAGTTAACTATAAGGCCTCTGTAGCTAGAGGGAGAATATTTTAATAATTTTGGGCCCTGTCTTCTGGCCCACAGTAATCTTATTGCTGAGTTAGTAATTTCTAATAATGGTGAACTCTACAGACAAAGGCATATGAATAAGTATTTGTTGGTCATTTTAGAAACTATTAGGTAATTGTTCTTCACTGTAGTTTCTTCAGCATAAAGTCACTTCAGAAACTCCTGTTGCTTTTTTCTTTCACTATCTGTACATGTTTTTTCACCATCTGTGTCATTTCAATGACCTGCTTTCACTGGAAGCCCACTAACATTTGCTTGGCAAACCCCCCTAGTTATGAAGGGCACCCTGGTAGTGTGGCTGAAATGACCTTGTTGTGGGAGAAAATGTGTGGGATGAAACCCTTAATGTGGACTCTGTCTGATAGTGACATCACCAAGTACTTGAGGAAAAACTTCTGGCTATGCCAGTTATAGGTCATGTGTATTTTGTGTCTCTTAAAGTCTGACAGAGTTTTTGGGTTTCTTTACTAAGTCATAGTCAAGGCTGAAGACTCTGAGAAGAGATTATCCACAGTCATTGGGCTGTTACATTACTTAAGATGAGTTCAGTTGCTGATGGTCTCTTCTCTTGATGGTCTTGCTTTCTTATTCTGAACTTGCAATAGAGATACATGGTTATTTTCTTAGTTTTTGTCATAAACTCTGTGTGTGTATTCCAAATTTTGGTTGCTTCTCATGCTCCAGTGCGTGCTTTTCCTTATTGCTTTTTAAACCTAATCAATGATACAGAAATGTCTAGGAGGCAGTACGTACACAAAATTGCTACTAGTGTCTGATGATATATTACCCAATGTTGCACAAGGGGACTCCTAGCTTAGCCAAAAAATGGGATTTCAGCTTTGGACAGTTTTCTGGTAGTGCTCCTCTAGGCATATCAACCTGAGGTAGGCCAAGAGCTTGATAATTCTTCTAGTCCTCATCAGTAGCTGTGATGCTGAAGTTGCTAAAGATGATGTTGGTGCTGTTGTTGTCTGTTGTGCTAATTTTCTGACACTATAAATCCCTGTCCTGGCTCTCAATAAAATATTCAGAAAACCCAACTAACCAGAAAACCTCCTTTTTTCCTATCCTCTGTTAACAACTTCTCTTTGTAACCTGAAGGCCACGGTATGCTGTGTTTCCTAAAGGCAGGCAGACATAGATGGAGGATGCTGTGCTGTCAGAGAGTGCTGTTGTAGTTTGTTGTCCTCCTTGGCACTTCTGGGACTGTGTCAGTCAGTTGCCTGCTGGGTTCTTTTAGTTGTGCCAGGGTAGCTCTTAGTGTGGAGCCAGAGCATAAGGGAACGGATTCTTTTAACACTTTGCCTTTGAAGTACCCGTGGCCCCAATCCCAGTAAGGCCCCATCGGTACTGGTCTCAGTGTAAATGCATTGTCAGGTGAGGAAGGAGGGGAGAGGACGATTGTGTGGGAAGAATAAAATTTGGATCGGTCCCTTAAATAACATGGAAATGTGAAGGATTTTGCCTGAGTGGTTGAGTGTATTCAGACAGCTTTTTTATGTCAGCTTAATAATAGGCAGCAAGCTCTCTTGTGGAGGCTGCAAATGGGCTGGGGCACAGCCTGTCTTTACCAGCAGCCTAAACTTGCCTCCTGAGGAGAGAGGTACCTGAGGCAATTGTCCTTGAGTGTGGCAGAAGTGGGGAAATTCAGGGTAATAACCTGTTAGACACTGAAGTTCAGTCTTCCAGAGCTTGTCTGCCAGACGTTACTCTATTAAAAAATGACCATGGATTCTGATACATGCTGTTGGAATTGTTAGTACAAAGCTGCAAAACCCTTCTACATTTATGTGCCAGGAGCATGAATTCATGTGTACAGTTCTAGAGACATGCAAGTGGTGAAGTTGGCGTTTGTGAAAAGAAAAGCTTCTCTTGAGGCATATGGTTAGAAGTCCTGAAGTGCTACTACCCTGGGCTCTGGAGGCTTGTCTAACTGATGTAATTCTGTTGTAAATCTTGGTCAGAGTTTACAGACTTTCTTGAATTGTCCAAGAAAGTTGCTAGGTTTTCCAGTTTATCTTCTATTGCTTTCATAAGCACATAGTGTCAGAGTATAGAAGGCAAACCAGTGAAGCCTGGGCGTCATCCTTTAATGGCTGGCTACAAAAAAAAAGTGTAACTATCAACAACAGCAAAAAGAGAGATCTGGGCTCTACAGCTGAATTGCTGTTTTTTTGTCATTGTTGGCTGTTGTTTTAAATTAAATTAATGGTCTGGGTGGAGGAACTTGATTTTTTCCATCAGTATTCTTTCTTTAAGTGAGTTTGCAAGTAGCTTTGATTAGAACATTCCATTTTTGCTCGCTTATCTATAACTGTCAGGGGAGATTGTTTTGCAAATTTATTTAATCCGAAGGCCAACGAGATCAGTATCGAATTTTGAAGAAAAATAATCTTGAACTAAACACTTAATTCTGATATTTAACTTGAGTCTTTATATTTTTCTCTCAAAACCATAACCATAAAGTGCTCTTAAAATAACTTGAGCAAATGTTATTTTTCTTAGAGTACCCCTGTGAACTCATTGCTGGCAATGGCTATCTGCCTCTTGGGAAAAGGACACGTTAGTCTTTTTATAGGATGACTGTTGACAAAGCTTGTCCTTCAGCTTCACTTGTAGAGCTGCTGTGTTGTAATTGCTTCTTTTTACCAGAAGGCTAAAAAAAGAACTAAATTGTTGCAGAGGCATATCACTAATACTTTAATAAGGGGAAATATAAGATTTGTTTAACTGGAAATGTTGGGAGCTCTGTTTGTTTGTGAGGAACAATTAATGTGCTTAACTTACCTTTCAGATTTACTGTGAATTCTGTATAAACCAGACCTGATTTCTAAAGCCATGTATTTGTTTATTTTCGGGATTTAGCATTTCCCTTTAAAAAGTCATTTAAACCAGAAGTTGGTTTTTTGTTTTTTTTTTTCCTGCTACTCTTACCAGCCTTTTTTTTTTTTTTTATAAGCCCCAAATTTCTAGCAATGCCAACACTGAAAATTTTGAAAATGGCATTCAAAGTGTGTGGAGCAGTTGACACCAGGTCCTTTCCCAGCTCTCTGCACACACTGACACCTTCAAAGATTTATCTATAGCCAGAGATCTAGTCTAGAGAACCTGATTAGAGGTGAAACCTGAGGATATAGAGATTTGTGGTTTTAACTGGCAGCTTTAGTTTGCTTCTAGCCAATCTGGGTGCTTGTCTTCTCTTGCCCCTTTCTGCTTTGTGAAAAGTGTTGCTTTATGGTATCTGAGTACCTTGTCTCCTTCTTGATTATTTGTTGACTAAAACTTTCTAAGCCTTATAAGAAATTTTGCATGTGTTGAATGTTTTTGCTTCCACATAAAAACATATTTTCTGCAAATCAATCTTCATTTGAAGAACAATGTTTCTGTGTTTGTGTTAGTATCTATAGATAATTGGAAAGATCAGTCTTCAAAAAAAACTGTCTATTCCTGAATATCACTTGTGTTGTCTTGTAGTTACTTCTAATGCTATCTTTCATCCCAAAACATTGAGAAAAAACCACAGCCTTCATAATAGCATCTGGGTTTATTTTTGTAATTGTATTACTTGCCCTACAAACATTAAGGTTGTGTTAACTAGGAGCCTTACTTTTGTGACTGAGTTGTAAGGATTTGACTTCACAAAACTTAGCATTATGTTGTTCAGGTTTACATGTCACACTGTAATGAAAGGAGTTTGGAATTGCTTTTGCAGTCAGCTGACTAGGGAGAAAGTGATGAGCAGAAGATCTAGATCCTTCAGCTTTAGCAACGGCAACTGGTATATAAACTAGTAGTTTCTTCTTCTGAAATGGTTCATTTGGCTTCTTTTTGCCACAGTAGTTCCTAAGAGGCACCTTTGAAACAGCATTTGGGCTTATAACTGTAGTCTTCATGTTGCAAAATGTGGACTATGTAAAATTTTATTGAAAAAGAATGCTCACTGATGTTTCATCTTTGTATACTTTCAAGCCTAATCAACAAGAAGAGAGACTTAATCCATGAAACAGATGGCAGCTAACAAGCAAGCTCTAAGTATGTCCAGGTGTTAGAAGAGCAAATTACTTGTTGGTAGAATTGCCTTGTTAAGGTTTAGGGCTTGACATACTTCAGTGATCTCAGAGCTAGGGGGAGGTTAACAAACCTTGGGAAGAAGGATGTCCACCACTGATAGTGGACACACAGAATGCAGAATTTAAGGCCCAGAAAGACATCTGGCAGAACTCCCAAGACAATGAAGAAACTAACCAAGTCAACTCAGCATCTGTGCTGAAATCAGCTCTGTCTGGGTAAAAGGTAATTCTGGCAGGGACAGATTGCAACCACCAACTCACAGACCACCGACCCAAGAAACCCAGCGAGTCAAAAGAAGAGAAACACTGAGCATGGGACTAATTAGCATGGGAAACAAGAAAATCATTTACCAGTAAAAGATAGAATACTAATAACTAAGAGAATTATGTAACTTGTAGCCAAGGAAAGCTAAACAAGCCTTTCTTTGCTAAAATGTGTAAACAATAAAAAGTTTTGATGATTGGTGGGCTTGATTTGTGTAGTGTCACGGAGCAACAAGGCTTGTGCAACTCTGAAATAAATAATCAATATCTCTTTTGAATGTGTAATTATTGGCTTGTTGCACAGTGGGTAATGAATCCAGTTTTTCTGGGCAACATTTACATGTTGGTCCCAGATACTCATTGACAGGGAAAGCTGTTTCATCAATTTTCCATTATCTGAAAGTTTTTCTGGGGGTAAACATCGCTGTTCAAAAATGAATAGAAATACAGTATTCTTGCCCCAAGGCATCTATGGATGGAATTGGTTTTGTCTGGTATGATCACTCCCAGTGTATTCCACTGCAGCTCAGCATGGGAAGTGAAGGATGCAAGTCAATGTGCAGAATCCTTGAAATGGTAAGATACTTCTCATACTTCTGGCAGTAATATTTTCATACTTGCAGTCCTATAGAAAAGATTCTGTTCACTCTGTAGTTTGTATTTAAATATCAGCTCTGAACTATGTTTTCTTTAAACTTTCCTTACTTAAAGTTCTACTTCAGTAACTCCTGAAAGATTTACTGCTAACTCTTGCCAAGTTTCTAATGTTTCCAGACCTGTTGGAATGAGTCCAGAGGAGAGCAGGGCTGGAGCACCTCTGCTGTGAGGACTGATTAAGAGTTGGAACTGTTCAGCCTGGAGAAGGCTCTGGGGAGACCTTGTGGCACCTCACAGTGCCTAAAGGGGGCCTGCAAGAAAGCTGAAGAGGGACTCTTCACAAGGGCATGTTATGACAGGACAAGGGGAAATGGCCTTAAGATAATGGAGGGCAGGCTTAGATTAGATATGAGGAAGAAATTATCTACTGCGAGTGAGGATGGTGAGGCCCTGGAACAGATTGCTCAGAGGGGTTGTGGACTCCCAGTTCCTGGAGGTGTTCAAGACCAGTCTGGATGGGGCTCTCAGTAACCTGGTCTAGTGGAAGGTTCTCTGACCATGGTAGGGGGTTTGGGACTAGATGATCTACCTGAAAGGAGGTTGTAGCAAGGTGGAGGTCAGCCTTTTGTCCCAGGCAACTAGTAACAGGACAAGAGGAAATGGCCTCAAGATGTGTCAGGGCAGGTTTAGGTCAGACATCAGGAAGAATTTCTTCACTGAAAGGGCAGTTAGGCATCAGAGTGGGCTGTCCAGGGAAGTGGTGGAGCCACAATTTCTGGAAGTGTTCAAGATACCACTGGATGTGGCACTTAGTGCTATGATTTAGTAGATGAGGGGGTGTTTGGTCAAACCTCCATGACCTTGGAGGTCTTTTCCAAGCTTAATGATTCTATGATCTTTAAACTCCCTTCCAACCCTAATCATTCCATACTTCAATGATTCTGGTGTCTTATGCAGTGTGGCATAAAGCAGGCTGAAGACACAAGCTAATTGCCTTCCTCTGGCATTTCTGTTGGCTGGCAGCTGCCTGTAACCTGCAGGTGACATGTTCAGTTTGCTCAAGGTTCTGAATCATCAAAGGAAAATGAAGTATAACACATCTCTATAGTAAAACTACAGCGTTGATAGATACTTCAGCAACGTGTGACAAATGTATCTGAGTTAAATGAAGGCTGTGCTAGACAGAACTAATTTGAGCAATAATTTCTGTGTAGTAATTGTTGGGTGGAGCTCAGTGACCAAAATTATTTTAGCAAGATAATTGGTTCATAGTAATGTTCGCTCCTGACAGTAAAACTCATATATAATTTAAAAGATTTGCATTAATAGTAAAATGTATCTGTGACACTTGTAATTTCCTTAAAAACTCTTTGCAAACAGAATTTATAAACTTCGTGGCTTACTCCATTAATGGTCAAAATTAACCTCACTTTACAGTTCTTACACAGATATGTAGGGGTACTTATTTGGGGGTAAGCTTTTTTTGCCCCCTCTCTACACGCATGCATTCACCACATTTTAACAGTCTGTTCCAGTTTGTTAAGCAGTGGTACTGGCTAGCTAATTGATAATAATCTCTTCATTTGTTTAGTCAAATTGCTGCTGTAGCATCCCACGAAGTAATAGTGGAAGGACAGAGAGGCCTTTCTGCTGGGAAGAACTTAATGGCTTCAGTCCAGTGCCTAGTGCACAGGGCTGTTCTGAAGACAAAGTGAATTGAAACAGAGATCAGGACAGTGTTCTGATAGTTGATAGTTTTATTTTGAGCTCTGAAGGGCTCATCTCTTTGAAGAACAAAGAAATATTGGTATCAAATATTGATTATGTGTAATATCTAAAATTCATAGACTTCTTAACTTTTTATTCTGGCAAGCTGGACTGCAGCTGAGAGTGAACCTTTGCTGGGGAGTGAAAAAAAGTGAATAAAAGAAATGTCCTTTGAATGAATCTTTCATGACTAGTGGGATCTTTTAAAGGCAGATGTGATTAAGTGATTTAAGTGGATGCAGAAAATACAATTGAATCAGAATTGTTGTAAATTATGAAGTTATCTTAATTTAGATGAACCAGAAACATGGACAGGCTAATTGGACTACAATAATGTACACAGACACTTGGGATTTTAATATACTTTTCTGAAAGCTGGTGAACACTTTTAAGTGCAAATATTTCTCCACAGTTTGTCTCTGATTTGATGGGATATCTTGCCATGCACTCTTACTACAGGCTGTGATTAAGTCTCTGTGTTCTGTAAGATTTAAGTGCAGTTTTAATTTCTAAATTCTTCAGATTCTGCTGCCTCAAACTACAGTGTAGTTCTGAAAGTGGCATCAATAGGTCCTAATATGTTATTTCAGATAATGTGCAGTAATATGTTGCTTTTGTAGGGCTCTTAATTAAAGGTTAGGTTGCTTAATGTTAATGAAGAGGTGTGGAATATTGAGGGTTGACATTTAGCTCCACTTCATGTTAAAAAAAAATTGGAAATAAAAGTTCTGCACGGTTTATCTACATTTTAGGTTAGCAATGCTAATAAAATGAGCTCTTGTTCTCTGTTGAGCTTGTTTTTGCTGTGTGTACATTTGAAGGCAAAGCGAAATCAGAAATACCCCTTGCTTTACTGTTTAGTAATTTGGCTCAGTTCTGCTAGATCTGCCCTGTGCAGGACAATGCCTAAGGTGTAAGGCAGGCTGGGGTACTCCTGCATTCTGCTTCTGGGTTAAATGTGTGTAAATGTATTAATGAACAAATGATTCTGTAGCAGTGCTGGTGTAGTTAGCTGATCCCTCTCTGCCTTATCCCTCAGCGATAAGAACCTGCTGTGAATTTTGTAACTAAGTGGAATTACTCTTCTCTGCTTTCACTCTGCAGTGAGTCAGCCAAGATGTGTCCCAGCAGGTGAAATTGTGTCTGTGAGCAAGCCGAAGGTTGCCATCAGGAGTTGCCAAATGTTCTGTAACTGCTATCACATCTGAGACATGCAGGTCACCTTTTCTGCATTCCCATCGCCCAGGTTGAGTCTACTGCTGTCATTGAACTCTTACAAGCAGCGGGGCTTGGGCTGCCAGCAGCCTGCTGGCACTCATAGAGCTGTCAATTTTTTTCCTGCTTTTTGTCCTGAAGCTCAGGACAGAGAAGGGCAGCTGCTGTTGCGTAGGTGGGTGGTTTTTTTTTTTTCTTTTTATTTAAATGCATCCTTCAAGGAGCAAAGATAATGAAGTAGGTGGTGTCAAAGAGGGAGAGAAACAGCTGGTAGAAATAAGAGGTGAGATAGGATGTTTTGGATGAGTGGGAATGGAAGGCTTCGGAGGAAACCACAACCCGTGTGCCTTAGGAGAGCAGTGTGGTGGGAGCTAGTAGATGGGCAACTGCAAAGTTGTGAAAGCCTTTCTCCCTTCCCTCCAGCACTGCACACATGGCACCCTGCTGGGGGGCACGGTGTTACCCTCTTAGTCTCACCCTGACTGCATCAGACTCCTTTTGGACTACACCAAAAAGCAACGCTCCAGCTAACCATATCCACTGCTGCTGCACTGCTTTTCTGAAGTACTTGGAGGTGTACAATAGCTAATGAATGCTTAACACAGAGTTTCTCAGACACGTAACTGCGTGAAACTTGGTGGCTGTGTTAATGTAAATAATTGCCAGGCAGGAGGAGTTGCTATATAATAGGACCTACAGAAACTGAATTCCAAGTCGGGAAACTGGGCCAGGCTAATTGAAGTAATGTCATTAGCTCTGAGTGTGGACCCTATTTCTCATTTGCATGTTGAAGGTCTGTGGATCTTCAGGGCTTTCAGCTGTTCTCCAGGTATGAACTTCCATGTATCTTGTTTTTTATTTGTTTTGTGTTTGTTTTGTGAGTTATTGACTGCTTTGCGGTGGAAGTCTAATATGGAGGATACGGTCCTATATTATTTCCTATGTTATGGAAAGAAACAAGTTAATTTTTCAAACTTAAAAAATGCATCCTGGTTTCTTGAATCCAAGAGATCAGCAAAGCTGTCCCATAAATTAAAGCATGCACTCAGTGTGAAATGTTAACAACTTTGTTTTATATCTTGGACAGAGATCTTTGTGTGGTTTAGTATGGTTACTTCATAACCCAGAGACAGACTCTTTACTCTTCACCTTTTATTTCTGAAAAAAATTTAAAAGTAATGTTTTTTTACCAAAGCAATCAAAAAGCCAGTCTTTTCATTTGTCTGAGAACTTATGATCATCAAAAGACCTATGAAACATTACAGCTAAGTTTGGTGTGGGAACACAGTTGAAATAGGTTGGAAAATCATGGTGGATTTCTGCCTGAGATCCATTTATTATGGTGAATATGGAACACAAAATATTTTCTTAAATTATCTGTAAAACAAAGTGTACTGTGAGATAATATAGTAAAAAATTCAGTACAATTTCTTTATTCCACTGTCAGCACATCCAGACTTTCCTTTTTTCCCCTGTGTCTTTAAATATCTTCTTGAAAACCTTTCAGAGGTAGTTTTATTAACTTAACATAGTGCAGATGTTACTAGCTTGGGAAATAAGTCACAATGACTTGTAGTATTGTGTCAAAAATTTCATTTAGAGGCTTAGAATGAGGGGAGCAATTAATGAACAGTCTTCACTATGAACAAATAAATGTCAGAGTCTCCTCCAGGGCTAAGCTGCTTCTGTGCCCTATTCATTAATTGCTCTTTTGAACAAAGTTGGTGTTGATGAGTGGGTTTAATTAAGAATACCTGAGAAAATCCACAAAAACAGATCAAAAGTATTAGAATGAAAAATCTGCATTTAATTTAATAAATAAAGGCTTTTTCCTTCTCAGGGGGTTTCATGCTTCATGTAACTGTTTCTGGCTGACATTTCTCCCTAGCTACTGTGTTTTCCTCACTGGAGAGTGGCCGAAGATGTGTCTTATGGTTTGCTTCAGGATGCATGCCAAATACCATGCTCATATTTAAGTCTCTGTTATTAAATATGTATTAAATATGTCATAATGGAAGACATCTCTCATAATAGTCTCAGTCTACCTGTTGAAAAATGGCAGGAAGGAGAAGAAGCACATGTGAGTAGAAGGGTAGAAATCTTAAACTTCTAAAGCTTATTCCAAACTAGTTTATTCCAAACTTGCCAACCCTATACCCTAGTAAAAAACACCTCCTTGGGAAAAATCTCTCCATTCATATCTTAAAGAAAAAAAAAAATCATATGTAAATCTGGATTGTTCAATGTACTTTGTGGCTTACAAGTCTAAATTGAAACTTGATGAATGGTGGCCCCCAAAATCCATGCTATTTTATGAAATACAGTAATACATGGGTTCTTTATTAAATTTTTGTTTCTATTTTTCCACTCAATAAGACAGAGGCAAGTGTAGTTAGTATAGTATAGATACCTGGGAGAGTCTGCCTAGAAGGGGAAGGCTATTTCTGTGTATTTTTTCTGTGCATTGAAATGAAAATTGCAGTATAAATATAAAAAGTGTTATTATTTTGTGTTTTGATGAGAGGCTTTAAGGGGAGGGGGGACTTTTTTAGTTATACTGCTTTAGGGTATTTATTTTGGTTTTATTTGTAAGTTCTATTGTGTAAAGTCAATCAGAATATGAAGAATAATTTCGTGAAAGTACTCGTAGTTTGCAGTTTTGAGCCAAGTGGTAACTGGAAGCTTTAATAGCCTTTTAGTACCACTTCAGAAATGGAGATGTGCCATTGGAAAGACATGTCAGAACTCAGTAAAAATAACGTATTCTACAGTGGGCGTTCATCCAGAAATTCAAAATCAACACTGTATCCTGGATATAGTACTGCAGGTGGTCACAAGCACTAAATTGTATTCAGCACCCTCTGTTATTCAAGCAGGTCTCAACATACTTATATTAAACATTTAATGGTTTTATGTAAGGCTAACTTACTGTCATTACTGTTGTTCTTTATGTGGCATCAAAATGTGTGATGTGTTTCATAGGAATTAAAACAAAGCCTTAGCCAGAGATGTTTAGCATGGTTCTGCATGAATGGAAGTCAGTGGCACAATTCCAGCTGACTTCAGCTGGGAGTATTAGTAGATCCTGACTTCTTTCTGATAATAGATATAAACACACAGCCTGTTGGCAGGTTGGAGTGTGATTTATTTCACATTACTCTATTTTGCTTGTAGTGTTCCAGTAGAGTTTGGCCAAACAAGCTTGAAGAAAAGTTCTTTCCCTGTATTAGGGGAATGTAAAGCTTGAGGAGAAACAGATCTTGGGTATTACAGTTTGGTTAATTGCTTGAATATTTATGCAAATTACAGTAGATTCTGATGAGTTGTATGGGGAAAGTCTGTACTGCCTTTATTTCCATTATTCTGCCCTCTTCTTCCTGTTTCTGGAACAATAGCAGGACATAGGCTTTTTAATGACTGTGGGCAGCACGTTTCTTTAAAACCCACTGGAATGACCTGTAGAAATAAGATAGGATTTTCTTATGACATAATTGCTAAGTACAGGTGTTGGTTATTGTGTTTGTTTTCAGATAGGGTAACGAGCATATGTTTCTCACTCTTTCTATAGATGTCTGTGTGTGGGCGAGGTGTGGGAGAGAGACAGAACTGTCTGTATGTAAATATTCTCCTAGAGGACAAACACCTAGGAGAAAGAATGTTTCCTTTATTATTTCTTATCTATATATGACCATAATTTTTTAAGTCAGAGTATATTATTTAATATTTTGGAGGTTATAAACAGACTTCTGACTTTTAAACATGATCTTTAAGTAAGGTGAGAGACTGCTGTTTGATGTTTTCAGATTCATCTGTAGATCATAATTGTTTTGGTCACAGTTTTTTTTTACAGCAATTCCTTGTTATATTGAATAGTTGTGAGTATTCCAACAGGTTCTTGAGTGATAAAATAAATTCTTCATTCTTAATTTACATGATGTCAGATATTTTCATTACTTTCACTTGTAAGAGTTTAGGTAGTGCAGGGATGAAGAGGCTGGATTTTTAGGTGTAGCATTCATTACTACAGTAAAGAGAAAGCTTTTCATGTGTACTGAAGGGGATGCAACCAATACAGTGGGTAAGACACAAGTGTAATTGCTTAGAGGCAGACTTAAAAACAGTGATAAGATTGAGCACTACTTATGCTTTGAGAGCTGAGGACGGCACTTCCCCCGCTCCCCCAACATGTTTAGTAAACGTAATTTTAAGTGTTTGCAAATGCATCGTGTATTTATGGAAATGGGCGTTCTCAGTAAACCTAAACACAATGGCCTAAGCAAGTTTTGTTTTTTTCATTATAAGTCTTTTCTTTTGTGGAAACAGTAAGTTAAAAAAAAAAAAGAGCAAAGTTTCAGGAAGAACAGTAAGCTTTTGCCCAGCAAAATAAACCTGGCATTAATGGGCCTGTGGTATGGTGTGGTACCACACGGATCTTGATTTCTTATTTGCATCTTAGAGGTGCACATGTTAGAGCAATGAAAGTGAATGATGTTGATACCTTTTCCTGGTTTTAAAATCAAGAGTCAAACACAGTTAGAAGGGAAAAAGGGATTTTACCTTGGTATTTATTTTAAGGATCCTTAGGTGCACACACGTCCATGTCGAATGCACCTCCGTGCACACCACACCACAATGCACCCCCCGAAAGATCTGGTATAACCTTATAGGTCTTACTATTTAGCATATCTATCAAAGATTTGCCAATGAGAGGCTCAAGTGAGCCCCCGGAACCTTCCCCTGGATGGTTCTATCTTAGTTTACAGAATGTGTTCTGGAGAGGACCTGGGGGTCTGGGGCACACTGCTCCCTAATTACGAAGCTTCTAAGATGTTTAGTCTCCCAACTGAACTAACAAGTCTAAGAATGAAGGCAAAAAGCACTAAGAATACAGGAGTTGTAAAAAGGTATAATGGGTATAAAAGAAAAGACAAAAAATCATCATGGCATCAATGTTACAAAGGCAGCAGCCACAATGAAACTTAGTGCGTTAGCTTGAAGCAGAAATGAGTTCTGCGGATCTGGTTTACTTTCCAAGTGAAATTGAAGTGTGTGTGTAAATGGGAGCACCAAAAAGAACCTTCTAAGAGGGTATACAGTAGAGGACAAATTTTGGGAAGGGTGAATGCTTTGTCATGAGATCTGATGAAGTTTAGTTATTTTCTTAGCATGATACCTAATATGAAGGTATATAAATAAAAGAGTCAAAAAAATACAGGCCTATAATGCCTCTCTCCTATCTAGGGAGAAATTAATTTGTACATGCTGTTTGCAAAACTTTTTGTAAAGGAGTTGAGACTGCTTCAGTGGAAGGTGCTATATGGGCAAATAGGTCAATTGTATCCAAGTTCAGTGAATTTATTTAAAAAATTGAGCACAAAGGAGGTACTAATACTCTGATAAAGAAAAAAAGCCCATGGTGTTCTAATGTTAACTTGGACAGCATCATAAACAGTTGAAAAACACATTTAAGATTGAATAATTTAGAACAGTTTAGGTTTCTCCAGTCTTTCTTTTTATAAATTTCAGATTTTGTTCTAAAATATAGGGAAAAATATAAAAAAAGAAAAAAGGCAACAACACCTTCCACCGCTTCCCTAAAAATGACAATTTTAATGTTTATTTCAATTACAACAGTTGTGCTGGCCTAGATGGGAGCTAGTGAAAAGAAAACTCTTGAAGGCTGAGCTTATTCATGGACTCTGCTTCCCCCTCAGCTTCTGTGCTTCTCACTAAATTCACCCTGTGCGGGCAAAGCATTCTTGATTTATGTCTCTGAACAACCACATCTGTGACTTAGATGGTTCATCTCCTTTTATGAAAAGGATTTAAGCTTCACAGAAATAAATTATTCCCATATTGTTATTAGTTTTAACACTAATTTTAGACAAAGTTGCTTTAGATGTGGGGAAAAAGATTCTCCATCTTGTTTAGGTGACAAGTGGAGCCTTGCATGAGAAGTAGAAAATGTGACTAGTTCTGTATGATATGACATTTTAGGACAGATTTACAGCTTGAATGACATTTGAAATGTGAGATGTTGTAAGAACTCACTGCCTTTGCGACATGTAAACACTACTGGGAGAAAAACAAACTTTTATTTAAAAAAGAAAAAAGATGAGGGAGAGAAGACCAAGTTATGCTTTAGGCTATTTCCTTGTGTGATTAACACCTGGACTGTCTTCAGAAAATGGCATGTCTTTCTGCTTCTGTAATTTCAGAGTGGTTATTGACTGAGTAGTAGGGGGCTTTTTATCTGGTGCCTTACTGAATTCTTTGCAGCCTCCTGACTGTTAGAAAGCTAAAATTGCAATTTTAGCTATCAGACATAGAAATCATTAACAACATTTATTGACTTCTAAACACTCTTCTGTTATCTCAGTGTTGTCAGATCACCCTTGCCCACTTTCTACAAAACATAATTGAAAACAATGAAATTTCTCAACTTTTGTGAACAGGTTACAGACTGGAGAAGATTTTTATCTGAGAAAACCTCATTCAAGATGAAGCTATAAGAAGTTGTATCTGCTAGCGGTAAGAACAGCTTTAACAAAGAAATCTCAACAAAAAAACACTCTGTGTGCCTTTTCTGCTTTTTCCTTTGCATTAAAATAAGAGATGTTTTTCAGAGGTCAAATAAGAAAGTTGTAGTGGAAGTGACACAGAAATCCATTAACACTGACTTCAGATTGCTATATTTCAGTATCTGTAGCTTCCTTGCATAGCTCAGGTCAGTTTTATAGTAACAATTAATGCTCTGGTTTTGATTCTTTAAATTTGATTTATGTATGAAGCTCCTTAGAAAGAGTAGGATAGATAGCATTGCAAAAGCTTTGGAGTGAGGAAGTGAGCAAGAATAATTAAATGCAGCTTTAAGGCAGTTCTATTTATCGAAGAGCATTCTGCATGACAAGTAATAGTATCCTGTCAACTAAGAAATGAAGAAAGGGTAAAGAGAAGATAATTTAAATTAAAAAGCAAAGAAATCTTTTAATAGACCAGAAAGTAGGACACAACGCTGAAAAGCTAAAAAGGAAGCACAGTGTAAAAATGTAAACTCTTTTTGTAATACATTAGCAAGTCAACATATTTCTCTTATGCTTTACTTTGTGTTTGGAACCAAAGCTACATACAGGTACATCTTGCTGGAAATGTGTGATTATTTTTATTTAGAACCTTGCAAGGTTCTTTGCATATTAAATACAACAAAGGAGTTAGTAAATTGATGAGTTAGAATGTTAGAAATAAGGTAAAAAGTAACTTATATGCTTACTGTTGTGAAATGCTGACTTTGACAGTCTGAGTACGGTAAGTTCTCCCATGTTTTGGAGTACATGTGAAAATTGGAAGTGATGACAAAAATCTGCTCTCTCATGCTGTATAACAATGTCAGTTGGAGAAAGCCTTTGGCCTTCTTGATATGGATTGTATCTGTTCTGAGGATGACATGGCTGGAACCTTCTTTCTCCCCTCCCTTCCCTCCTTTAAGTTAGGTGTTGGTAAAGAAAACAAAATACTACACCTGTTTGCTAAGCTTTGTTTCTTTTTGTCACCTTTGTGTGCTTTTCATCTCACAGATTGTCCCTCCTCCATAAATTTCTGCTATGTAGAAGTAACATCTTCTACATAGACATCCTGTACCATGAGACCCTGTGAGCTTAAAATGCTCATCAGATCTGTGTGGGTGAACTGTATTATTTTTTCTGATCTGGAATCTGTCTTTATTATATGTTTTTTGAATGCTCATTTGGTCATACTGCCAAAGGAAAATAGTTCTCCCTGCCATCTATTGCGTTTTGTTGTTAATATAAGGTTTTACCAAGTTTCTATCGGGTTGCAGTGCTCTGCCTGTGTGTTGATTAGATGCTTAAAATTGTGTGAGAAGGACAAAAGAAAGGTTGAGAGGAGCAGTCAGGAAGTAGCAGGGTGCTAGGAGATGGGTTTGGAGCGAGTTCACAGTGAAGAGACTGATCAGAGTGTGTAGGAAATGGATATGTTCTTCTCAGACGTAAGATGCGGAAAGCTGGTATCAATTTGTTGGGAGGAATGTGATGAAAAATGAGACTCTGATAACTGTTTGAAGGTTTGAAAGCAATCTTTGATGTATTGTGAAGTACATGTCCTTTTCTAAAACCAAGGATGGCAATGCTGTCTGCTCCATTTTGGATGAGGTCTTTAATTTTTTAATGCTGCCACTCTGTGAATAACAGAGCACAGAAAGTAGCACTTTTGCTAAGCAGCAGAAGCGTTAAGGCTGGTGGGGTGCACGGGGAAGGTGCTTCAGACAGGCTGTAAATGGCACCTGAGGCTGTGGTGTGGCACAGGAAGCCGTGTCCCCACCGTTGCTTCACGCCTGTCAATGGCCAGGACCAGTGTGGGACTTGGTGGAGAGCGGGCAGTGTTAGCTCCAGAAATAGCTCTGAGGCACTGTCCTGTTGCATCACTTCAGAAAGAATTAACGTGTTTATCAGGCCATGCCCACAGTGGGTACTCCCACCAGTAGGCCTCTGGCAGAGGTTTGCCCTCAGCTTTTCCTAAGTGCCTGGATTCTCCCTGTGGTTTCTGAGGTAGTTGCCTCTGTCACTGAATGTGCGTGGAGCACAAAGGTAGCCAAACACTCACAGGCATTGTGAACTCAAATTTACTGCCAGAACAGTGAATCCCAATGATTATGGGGCGCCTGACATTTAATAAAGAAACAAAATACCTTAGCCTTGATAATTCAGCTTGCTGCGTTCTCTTAATTTTGATTGTACAAGGGAGGGAAGGAAAACTTGCCATGACATGAAGTGCCAAGTGCAGCCAGGCACCAAACTGCAGCAGGTGTTCTCGAGGGATGAAGGACCTGCAATTCGCAGGAAGCCTACTTGGAAGGAGTAGAAGGCTGTCTGCTTTTGAACAGCAAATTTGCAACTACTTGTTGAAATTTTTGCCTTGTGACTGTAGTTGCTGTTGGCCTCTATGAAGCATACAGAAGCTTGCTTGCTGCACTGTGGTGATTAGAAAATATTAATTTCGTTACACACGAAAATCCCTAATGAAAAGTCCCTAATGAAAGGTTGACCATTTTCTGCCACTGTTAGTTTTTAAACTTTTTTTTTTGCCAATGTAATTGCTGCTATGATTACAGAATGCCAAATTGAGTTTGGGGACATATGCAGTATTCTTTTACCACTAGTCTATAATAATCTAGTCAAATAATTTTTAATGAGACAAAGAGCTCGTTGAACAACCAAATTGGTTTGTTTACTTCAGTAGCTTAACTGCATTAAAATCAAAGAGCTTTTATGGGCAGGGGGTAATCTGTGTCATTGCTGGACACCATTAATCACCCCCTCGACTGACGGCAACACTTTTGAAAAGTGACTTATAGATGATTGAATAACTTTACTCTCTACGCCATTAATGGTTCCCAGCAGGCTGCTAGCATGCAATCACAAACATCTGTGCATTTGAAAGTTTCCACTTCCCCAAACAGAGACACTTTTTAGAAAGCAAAAATGAAAAGGGAAAAAAAAGCAGAATTTGTTTTTGCATGAGTGGTCTTTTGGAAAAAGGGCTGATGGAAAATGTTCATGCTTTAACTCTTGTATGTTATGGTGTCATCTGAGTTTACCTTGAGATCTTTATGCTCTCAATGGCATTAGAAGATTTTTTTGGTTTAAATTTGTTTTTGTTGTTTTTACTCCGTAGGATCTTTCTGACATTTGATATCCAGTAGTGAAAGAAAATGTATCCTGCTTGCCTAGTAACTCATGGATGTTTTTGCTCTGTGTTTAAAGTAAATGTAGCCACTTACCCCTAGACACTGCAGAGTGTGCATTACTTATTCAAAGCTGATGATTCAAATTCTTTTGGAAACCAGCTTAACAAAACAGAGAACAAAAATCGTTTCTCCAGGCAGTCTGCTACTTCTAAAGTGGTCTTTTAGACAAGCATTTAATTACTCAGGGAAAGAGTGCTGGCCACTGATTGTGTTTCCTCTCTACACAGTGTCACTGTGGTTCCTCACCACACCTGTCCCAGGTGGGTGCTGCATAGCTGTTGTGACCATCACAGAATTTCTGAGTGAAGGTTACTTGGGACTGGAACAGATCATCCAAGAACCACCCATGTCCAAACCGTATTTGTTTTCATTTAGTGTCTTCTAGCGCATTTTACAGAGTATCTCAGCTTTTTACTCTTGAGGACTTCCAGTACTTTTCCTACATATCCTGAGTATTAATCCAAGACTAACATCTTAAAAGCGTGAGATTGGTGGTGCTGTTTCACAATTCACTTTTCACTGTTCTTGCAGTGAAAAGACCTCACCTAAGAGGACATGATAGGTAGAAAAAGGGGAAAAAAAAGGATGACCCAAAGGAAAAATGAAGAAGGAAGAATTCCTCCATTATCGGTCAAAGATAATTGGCTCTGTACTGAATACGCATTTTAAGTTATCTATGGGTGAGGATATGACAGGATTAATCAGGTTCATGAAGCAGTGAAAATTTACTGCATAATTGAGAGGTGAAAGGTTTGCATCCGTTAATCAGATTGGTAGTGGGGAAAGATAAAGATAGCCTTGAGTTAGAAGTCTAACAATTAATAATGAAAAGGAAAGTGAGATGAACTGTGTGTGTTCCCTAACAGCTATGCAGAATGGGACTCCTAGGTAAGTATCTGCTACTCCAGAGTATGTTCTAACAAAAAGTTGATGTACAGTGGGAGAATAGGACACCTGGAATTTCCTTTAAGTACAGCTTTGACAAAGCTATTTATGATTTTAGAAGACTTGGCATCTTTGCCTATTCTGGCATTGCTCCTAGGAGTGGGAAATGTTAGATGGATTCAGAGTTCCCACTTCACTATCAAGTGGGGAGTCAGGTTTTTCATGCTGTCTCAAATAACTTGTCTAGCTACTTAGGCACCCTCTAAGTTGCCACTCAGCAGATCTTGTGTCCCTGAAAATTCTTCCTATCAGGTTATTTTTTCTGTGAGCTTCTAATCTGTTTATCTTCTGTGACCTGTGGTTTAAATGTGCTCGTCACTGGTGTCTTGGACTGAGCACCCAGGGGGTGATTCTGAGCAGAATATGAGTTTTGAACTTCCTGAATGTATTCTGGCATGTCATTTGATCTGGCAGTTCCCATTGTTGTTAAGAAAATGATGGAAAGAGGATGGCTGGTAGAGGGGTCATGGTGTGCGGGTTTTTTTGCCCACTCAACTCGTAAGTTTTATCTGCACATGTGTTACACTACCTGTTTCCTTCTCTTTAGGTTCAGAAATCTACTTGGTAGCTAAAAGCAAATCCACAGTAAGATGAAACTGTCCCATGTACAAGTCCTTCTCGGCAGAATTTCTGTAGCCAGAGGAATTTAAGCAGCTATAGTAGAAGTGAAGTGGCAAGGACTGGTCACAAAACTTCCTTGCTAAAGGGGATGTTTTTTGGCCTTATGTTTGGCCATACAGATGGTCTGATCTTGTTAAATGCTTTCTACTACCCAAATTATTTTATATGTATATATTTATAATATGCAAGAGAGGAGCTTTGTGTGGCAAGACCAGGAAAATGAGTTTTCATCCCATCAAGACAGAATCGATAACAGGAGGATCATTAGCTACTGGCACTTGTCCTGGAACATAAACTGCAGCTGCTATTAAAAGAATGTGGCTGTAGATTAAAGCTGTCTTTAGCATGAGCATCCAAGTAGAACATCATGCGGACAGCATATAAATCATATTTAAGTTTTAGAATCCTTTTCCTTTATAAATTAATGGAAATTAAGAAATCTTACTTGTTCTCTGGGATTTTTTTTTTCTCCCCTCCCATGTCCCCTAGTGCCTGTAGGTAGTGTTGGATTATTCAACTGCAAATATTTTGTTGGGAATTTATCCCTAAAATTCACAGGGTTTTTTTTGTTTGTTTTGTTTTGGGGTTTTTTGTTTTGTTTTGTTTTCACTGTTAGTGACTGAAACTTGGTTACTTAACTGGTCTTTGTCTTCTCTGCTGCAACTGTCAATGCCCGTGCTCAATTCTGCTGATGGATTTAATGATACAAAGCTGGGCTCCAATCACCAGTGTTTTCTGTAGGCAGAGGGCAAATGGTGGTATGCAGGAACCATAACGAGCTGAGAGTGGATCCGGGTAGGCACTGGCTGTGGATACCGTGTTCACTTGTGAATTACTGGTTTATGTCAGCTCTGAGCTTTTCCAGTGCAATTTCTCACTGCAGCTTCTGAGCAGCCGTGCTCTCCGGGGGTGGGGAGGTCTCCCTGTGCCAGCCTCGATGCATCCTGCAGGCTGCACAGCGTGCTCTGGCTGTACCTCCTGCCATGTCTCTGTACGAGCGAGACCTTGTGGCTTAGCTGCAGGAAACCACCGGGATCGTGGCAGAAATGGGAGACTGCAGTGAGTGAAATGTGCTCTACACCGGTCTACACGTGCTCTGATTTGGAGCTTATGTGTCTTAGAGATCACAATAACTAAGCTAAAGACAGCCAAGCAGCCTTTAAAAGAGGTAATGAAAACAAACAAGCATGTATATCTCTCTTCCTAGATACTTTCATTATTCCAATGGTTTGGAAGTGAGGCTGTAACTATTCTTTGACAGTGTCAGCCTCCTTTGTTTATACCTGCTTTCTCATCTGGATGATAGACTCTCACCCTCTCTCATGCTCTTAGTAAAGTTAATTTGAGTCTTTACCCTGTCTTCTAAATTGGTAATCAAAAAGTACAGTCATATGTTGTGCTCTTGACAAAGTTTCTTCTGCATCTACCTTTGTTGACATCAAGCATTCATAACAAAATTTTATTCTCCTGTTTTTTTAGAGAATTGTCTTGCTGAAAACTGAACTCTTTATGAGCATGGGGAAAAGTAGTGTGAGCAAAACCAAGCCTGGATATTTAAAAAAACCCTCCAAACTCATACCTTAACTAATCAGTCTGAACTATATATAGATGAAGGTTTTGTGGTTTGTGACAACATGCTTTTAGTGTTCTGAAACTTTTGTCTTTGCTTGTTGTCTGGCAGCAAAAGCTGTTTGTAGCCTTGCACCATGGCATGGAAATCGCCAGACTTCAACAACTTTTATGTATCTCTGCCGAATTCCACACTCTAGTGATATTTTTAAAAGTAGCTTCAAGTTGATACATGAGTCAGCTTCTGGTAAAGCAAAGGCCTGGAAGAAATATTTTTTTCTGGAAACAGTACTTGTAAAGGACTGATTGAGGAGTAAGGTATTAGGGCTTTTTACGAATACTGAGTTAGTAAGAGCTGCCTTTTAATAAAATAAGATCAACTGTGTAAGATACATTTACAATATAGGTCTAAAGAGTCTATGTGTTCCTAAATCACTGCTGACTCTTATGCTTTTCATCCCCAGATATAAATTTTAAGTAAAAATAATAGTATTTAATACTCAGCACTAAAAGTAAAGTGTATGTTTGGTCAATAAATTAAGGAATTATGAAAGGAGTTTTGGATGGTCTGAGTTCACATGTCATACAAAGACAACATCATTAACTTTTTATGAAAAACATGGATCTTTTTGTCAACTAAAAGAAAAAGAGTAACTTCTAATCAAAACTACAGTGCGATAATAATAAATTGGGCAGTCATATTTTGCTGTGAGTCAATTATGCCACATAAAAAGAAGAGTACAATTTTCTTAGGTGTATAAATATAATACAGCACTAGGGTTGTCTCCAGTGTTGACTTCACAGTTACTGATGATAGTTTTGACTGGAAGCTATTCAGTAATCATAGAATTTTAGAATATCCTTAGGAAGGGACCCACAGGCATCCTCAAGTCCAACTCCTAATAATAATGGTGTCCAGTTTCTTTCTCCTCTCCCTCTCTCTTTCCTCTCCTCTCCTCCCCTCTCTTATTATTCAGCAGGGAACAGTAAAATTGTTCTGGAAGCTAAATACTCTGCTACCGAAAATGTAACACTTTTCATGCTATGGTAAGTGCAGGGAAGTCCTTCTTCCAGCATGGATAGGCATCCGGGGTAGTCTGGCCCGCCTGCATCGTGAGCCAGCAGTGCAGGGATCTGCACTTGTGATGCAAAGTGTTGGGCACATCAGCTCAGTGTTGCAACCACTGTGAGCTGTGGAGCAAAGGAGCTAGGAGCCCTTCTCCAGTGGGAGCTAGAGTCCTGGCTCCTGGGCTCATGCATGGAGATATCAGCGAGAGTTTCCTGGCACAGAAGTTTCTTTCTGGCAACACTTTTAAGTGCTTTTTGTTTTCAGTCATGTAAATTGTGTGTGAGCTGCAGAACAAGATCTATAAAAATGGAAAAAGAGATTAATATTTCTCCTTTGCTAAAGGACAGGTGGTGGAAATGACAGACCTAGCTATTTTGTGCTATTCAGAACTGGGCTATTATCACCTGGTTTGCATTAGAAACTGTGAATGAGACTAGTAAAAGAAGTGAATAGAAGAAACTGGCATCAAAGCTAACTACTTTCTTAAGGAATTAAAAAAACCTGACCTTTTTTTATTCTTGCAAGGATAATTACAGCCTGATTAGTATCTTTATAGAAAACAGATTTTTGGCCTTGGGATACTTTGGATTATGGAAGATAGGCTTCCAGAATAAAAACAAAATGTTCAGGAATTTTTTAGTCTTTTTTTTTATAAGAATATGCAATAATTATTTCTTATCTTAAAGACATTAGGATAAAAATAGATAAAGCAGTGAGTTGAAAAAGTCTTTTCTGCCCTGGCCAATGGGTTATTGTTTCCTCTTTATATTTTGCTGTATACACGCAAAGATATGGAGAGAACTCTTCCCCACCGCCAAAAGCTTTGAAGGGTGCTGTTCTTTGTTTCTGAGTGGGCTAGAAAGAGTATTGCTCAGCTTCAAGCCTTGGCTGTCATCTCTTTTAGCATGTATGGAAATATTCCCCAGCTTCCAGGAACAGACCTGTGAAATCTGTGAGATTTTTTTAAACAAATGTAGTCCTGGTATGGGTTTGTGTACTTATTAAGTTACATTTTGAGTATAAGTTCTTTGTTTGCAAAGTGCAGAACATAATTTGTTGCTAAACAAATTATAAGCTAATGTAGACTCTTTTTTTTGCAACAAGTCATCTATGATGCTCTTATTTATTTATTTTTATATCGAATGCCATCTGTGTTCTTTATTATAATACTGTAGTTTTAGCAATTAGCACTACA
Organism: Lanius collurio; assembly: GCA_020086605.1. Classification (NCBI taxonomy): domain Eukaryota; kingdom Metazoa; phylum Chordata; class Aves; order Passeriformes; family Laniidae; genus Lanius; species Lanius collurio. The sequence goes on along the minus strand of JACBWW010000011.1, from coordinate 4,503,927 downwards.
TTGATAGAGCTGTAACACATATGTTAATAATTTCTTTACTAGTTGGCATTGATCTTTTGTTCCATGCTGTTAGCTCTGAAATGTGGAACTCTGTTGCTTACCTCTAAGTTACTGATCCTTGAGCTGTGAAATATATTTCAGGTTGTTTGATATTATGTGGATTAAGCTTAGGATGTTTTAAACCCCACAATACTGCCTGTGTTGATTTATTTATTATTTAAATACAATACAACTTACCTGAGGTAATGCAATTTGTTCAAATGCAGAAGACGTTTGCAGTGCCTCCTGGCCTGTTTTTCTTGGAGTTACTGTGGGTTCATTCACTGTAATCCTTATGCAGGTAACTTCTGGATGAATTGATGTGTTTTGTAGTCAGAGTCCTTTGTTTGAGGGAGAGGGTGTTTGGCCTTTCCAACAGGAGGATGTCTCATTGATTATCCACCAATGGCTTCCTCTGACCAAGGAAGAAGTGATACTGAATACTGAGAGGGGTTTGCGATCATCTCTGTTCTACTCTGACTTGACTGTGAAGTCACCTGGAGCTAATTCTGTTAGTATAATTCATCCCTCTTGCAAATTAATCTGAGCTGGTCAGAAAAATTAGAGAAAGATGACTCTGCAGGAAAGTATCTGACTTCCTCATTCCCACTCCTATAACACTGAAGATGATGGCTAGTTATGGACACTCCCAGAACTTCCATTTCCATGTTGTTTGGCTCGGCTGCATTAAATGCATCCTGGTATTTACAACTGGAACAAAACAGCTTTGTGTGATCAGAAGCACAGAGGTACTTCTTCTTCCTTGGTGTCCTGTCATGCCTCTTGTTATCATGTTCTGAATGTGCCCACACAACACCTAAAGGCAGAAGGAAGCTTGCTCTGTTTGTGGTTCAAGCTGGCTGGCAAGGAGCCAGCTCCCATCTGAAGGCAGTGCAACTTTTCAGTTCAATGAAGTGTCAGACTTAAGTTAACACAATTCTGCTGTCTACAAGTCTTATTTTTTCCCCTGGGTTTGTTTGGGCAGCTTGGAGCTCAGGAGGTATGGCCTTTTCTGCAATAGATGACATAGCTGTATGCTTTATCACATACACCTTTTTTTTTTCTTTGGCAAGCACTGAATTGAGATTCTTAGAAACTTTTAGGCTCTTCAGTTTTTTTGCACTACCTACATGCCCAAATTTGCTGTTTGGAACTTGTAACAACAACAGTTAATGGTTTTGGCTTTTTTTATGTTCAGTTGCTCTGTTACTGCAGCACTTAAAAAACAGAGTATGGAAGAAAACCAAAGTAAAGAATTTACAATTTAGAAAATTTGTAGCTAACTTTAAAATTGGAAAATCTAACACTGAGATTTTATATCTGTGTCGTGACAGTTTAATTCACATTCCACTTGCAAGCTAGGCACCCAGAAAACAAGGGAGGTGCCTGTGGGAAGTTATGTATATGACTTGTTAATTATAGTGGAGTGAAGGGGTGGTACTGCCCCCGAACTTTGGCTGGAAACCTCAGCTCCATTGTTCTCTCCTCTATAACCCTCAGTGTTACTAAAGTGAGAACCTACATGTAGATAGCCTCTTCCGGCTCCAGCCTCTCCAGCTATAAATAAGTGTGTAATAAAAGTGCAGGACTGAACATGAGATGTTGGAAAAGGACAGAGCATCAACAACAGTCTGGGGAGTGAAACTGGGAAACTCAAGCAGCTTCCAGCCCTGGCTGATGAGCCTGTGCATGTAACACAACCAAGTCCAAGCATCAAGTGACAGACCAGTAGTGGCTGAGAAAACAGGGACTGGAGGCAGTCATTTGAGGTACCTTGAGCTTGAAGCTTGAGCTCTGCAAGGCCATCATTCACACGTGTTTTTCTGCTCCACGTGAAAATTTCGGGTCTGCGTATTGGCTGCACTCTTTCTGTATTTATCAGAAAGGACCACTAGTAGCAGGAACTGAGTTGATGACAGGTCATCTAATTCCTTTGACCTTTCAACTGGAATAGCAAAACAAGCCAAAGTCACATTTTGCTTACTTTTTTTTTATTACCCTTCTCTGAGGCAGTCATGGTATTTTTGAGAATACAAACAGAATTTTATGCTGGTTTCAGAAACTTGAAAATTATCTTTATCAGAAACTGGAGGCCGATCGTTTTGAAAAAAAGGCATGATGAAATCATGAGGGTGCAGGCATTAATCAGATCTGCTTGCTTCAGGCAGGTTCTATGTTCCTTGGATAATCAGAAACCTTGGCTGTTGCTTTGTCTCTTAGCAAGGCTAGCTATGCTTTTATAACTAGAGAAGAGAGAAACTACTTTTCTCTTTCCTCAAGGTTCATCTAGATAGCTCTGGTAATTTCTGCACATCTGTTAGGTATGGCTGAAAAGCATTCATTAATTGGCAATGTTCTCTGTAGCAAGGAAATATGATCCCAGTTGTAAGATTAAAGTGTGACCTGTTCCTTTTTAGTGCCAGACCTATATTTCAATATTTGTAGTAATATGTTTGTAGGGCTTGGCCTGGACACCCATTAAAATGCATTTTTTTTAACACTTTCTCCAAAACCTGGTAACAGTTTCTTTTTTCATGCACGGCTGTGATTTACAGCTCCTCTCTCCAGCTCTCAGTGGCACTGTCAAGACCTATGGCTGCTTCAGCACGTGGGTGGGTTGGCAGGTGTGATAGCAGTGCCTGTACTGTGTCATTTGATTCCACAACAGTTTCTTGTCTATCAAAGATGATGCTGACCATGAGTTTCATTATTTAAAATGAAAATATTTAACACCTTTAACTTAGGATTCTGAAAGGTGTATTGTTGTTATTACTTATTTTAAGGAAATCTACTTGAGGTGAGAGATTGCTATGTAGTCATTCTTTTAACTTGTTACCTATTTTTAGTTTCTCTTTTGTTGTGTGGTTGTAGGAATAGAGTTGATGTGTGTGCAGGATCAGCCTCTTGCCTGTCTTTGGCTCCTCACACTGTGCATAAGAACTCAGGGGAGTTGCAGATTTAGCAGTTTGTTTTGCTTAGATGGAAGATCTGATGTTAACCATGATAGTTATACATATAACTTCTGCCTGTTTTTCATATCAAGGAAGAAGATAAGCTATGGATTTTGGTTCTTTGGCTTCATCTGGGGCTGGATTAGAGGACATGGACATTGAAGATTACCTTGTTCTGCACTGTTGTTTTTCTCTCACTCGTCCTTGTGATTGTTTCAAACCTTTGTCTGTATCAGTCCTAAGACCAAGTCTTCAGTGATCTTGGCTTTGAGGCTGTTTTATGACTTTAAGTTTAAATTTTTTTGATTCAACCTTTGTTAAAAGTTCTTGTGAGTGAAGGAGTTATTAATCATATGTTTCAGAATTCAATACTATTTGGTTTTGTAGCTTAATTGTAATGGGTGTTGCCATCTCTTGCAGAATTTAGTATGTCTTTTCCATTAGAGATATTGGAATGCATTTTATGGGTGGGGAAGAGGAAGCAGCAGGGGAGTACATTTCATTTTTTCTGCCACCAAGTCAGAGGACCAAATTTCCCAGACACAGAGCTCTATTACAGTTCTTCATCTACCCTTTTTAATAATTGCATAGCTATCACCTCAGTTTGATTTGGAAGACTTCACCAGAAACTGGTGTGATGGATGCTGCTTCCTATCTGTCTTCTGAGGGCTTGTCCTCACGTGAAAACCTCTGGCATACTGTTTGTCACGTTTGATGCTGAATTGGAAAGGGCCTTGCTACTGTGACCTGGATTTGCTCTGTCTATGGCATTTAAAATTTGTATTTACTTTCCAAAGTACCCAGTCACTGTCAGATTGTGATGAAAAATCAATCTGAATTCCTGTTCAAGTCATATAGGTTACATTTATGCAGCCTTTAGTCTCCTCTCTAAACTTTACAAGTTTCTTAAAAAAGTAGAAATTTCCTTAGATGGTGATGTTATTATTATGATTATTAGTGGTGGTTGGTGATATGTTGTACAAAATTTTAAGCACTGCAAAGAATAAAGGACAATACAGATTGTTTCTGAATGCGACAGAAAATGCATGTGATATAATCAGAAAAAATATACAATTGATGATTATGTGTACTAAATGAAAACAAAGGAAAATGGGAAAAGAAAGTGTAGGTAAATAAGAATTGTTTTAAAAAACACTGACAGGAACCTAAATTATCAGAATGGAAAATCATACATAATTTCAGAGAATGTTTCAAGGAGGTTTTTTGGAGTATCTGCAGAATAAATATAAATATGTATTCTGTGCCAGAGGAATGTTTTCCTGGTGCCAGGTAATTTTTTTGTTGTCCTGACTGAATTTTTTTTTTAATCCTTCTAATCTAGATAAGATTAAAAAAAGCCACAAAACTCTCTTGACTATATTGTTTTCAATATTTTTTTTTCCATCTCTGTCTATTGACATCCCTAACTTATTTTGATTCTGATACTCTGATGTTTTCTAGTCGTGTCATTGAACTAATATATTTAGTCTTACTTCAAGATTTAGGATCAAAGGAGAAGTTTACAAGAGGCCAGTTTTCCAGTGTTACGGGTGACTCTTATACCTGTGAAACTGCTATTTTTCCTCACTTCTGTGTCTCTCTTCTCTGCAATAAAGTGTATAAATCCCACTTTTATTGCATCTTTTTTTTCTTCCTTTTAAACCCAGCATGTCTGCTGTCTGCATCAGGAGAAAGGCATTGTGCATGTTTGTGTAAAAAGTGTGTGATATGGATCACTATCAATCATGAAATCTGTCATTCAGGCCAGCCTTACATGAGATATTGAAGGATATTAAAGGAACTAATTCGCTGCTCTTGAATTTTAGGACTGTTGGCTAAGGGGAAGCATGGGTGGAGGTTGGAAATCATTATAGAGTCATAACTGGTGGAGTTAGAAGGAATCTTTAAAGACCATCTAGTCCAGTCCCACTGCTGTGGACAGGAACATCTTCCATTAGACCAGGCCACTCAAACCCATCCAGCCTGACCTTGGTAACATCAAGGATGGAGATGTTATCAACATCACGGAGTGTTGGAGAACCCAGAGCTTCTCTGGGCAACCTGTTCTAGTGTTTTACTGCCCTCATAACAACAAATTTGTTCCTTATGTCCAGTCTAAATCTTTCTATTTAAAACCATTACCTCCTGCCCTGTACCGGCAGATCTTAGAAAGAAGTCTCTCTCTGTCTTTATTACAGCCCTCTTCATATATTGAAAGGCCAAAAACCAAAAACCAAAAGCTTCTGTATGGACTTTGCTGTCTGGGTCACTGATTATAGTTTTGTTTGTTGTCAACACAGCCTTGTAAGTATATTATAGCTCTACTGTTTCTTCAGTTTGTCCTCACTTTTGTATTGTTCCTGCTTCCCTAACCATCCTGTCTTGTCTCTGCAGGCTTTCTGTGCATGTCTGCTCTGTGCTGTTCAGTCCTGACCTGGCCTCCTGAAGCCTTGCTGTACTATCTCCTCATAGTCATTCCTTCCCTTCTGTTCCAGCTAATCCTTAATTCATTGCACTTGATAATCTTTTACCCTTTTTTTTCATTCAGTTATGCAATGTCCTTAAGTTGTTTTTTCACAGGTCAACCTTTGCATTTCTTTTCTGTTTAATTTCTGGTTTCTTGTTGAAGTTTTTTTCCTCCTCCTTCCCTTCCTCTTAACTCAGGTCTAATGGACTAGCAGATCCTGGTAATTATTGTTCCATCCCTTTCTTGTGCTTTCCTTCCTGAGCCTTACGTGGCTGCAATGATCTCTTTAGCCAGACAAAGGAATCTGATTTTCAGGTCAAATGAATCCATCTGTGGGGGATATGTAGTTCTCTGCTTGTGGCTTTTTTTTTTTTTTTTTTTTTTTTTTTTTTTTCCAGAGATACCTCCTCAACCAGACCATTTTGGTCCTTCCACATAGCTTCCTATCCCTCTTCTTTTCTTCCTTTTTCCCAAGCAGCTTCTTTCTGTATTTGGGTGTCTCAAAAGAGAGTCTCTGCTAATGCAAGAAAGACCCTGCCTCACATTCTCAGTCCTTTCTTGTTTTCATCCTTGGTGCAGCTGGATCTATGGGCTCACTTGGCTGGTTATCACCGGAGGGAGTGTACTCTGCAACATCCACATGTCAGTGAGCTGGCCAACTGCTGCTGTTGAAAGATGTGATTTATAATAGATATGTTTGTCTCAGAGCATTTGACTTTGGCCTAAAGAGCGAGCTAAGTGGAGAAAGTATAGACCTTAGCTGAAATACAATGTGCAGCTGTTCTCCAAACATACTGTGTTTATGATCCAGGATAATTCAGCTAAAACTATCTGGGAACCTTCAGAGATAAAATATGTCATTTAATGGTTATACTTCTTATTTTCTGGAGCAGTAGTAAGCTTGCACTCTTTCACTTTTTGATAGGTGAACCAGCTGGAGCTTGGAGTCTAGGACAGGCTGGTTTGTGAGAACAAAAGATCTCAGTTAATTTGGACAGGCTGTATTTGCTCCAAGAGCTGGGCCATGCACCTGGTGGATGACAACTTTTTCAAGGGAGCCAGAATATGGCTGGAAGACACTTCATTCCACCCTGTCAAGTAATAGTGTTGTACTGACAGGGAAAAAAAATCAGCATGATAGATACCACTCAAGATCACTCTGGACATTTTTGTTTTCACCAGCATATGATCAGGGATCAGCTCATAGTGCAAGAACTGGAATGTGGCCAGGACCATGGAGATGGCTAGACAAGTTACTTATGTGCCTGAGAGGCTTGGCCTGAGCCTGATGTTGCTTTTTTTTCCCTCTGTAACCTCTTCAGAGTGGAAGTGATGTGCTGCTTACAAGTAGTGCACTGTAACATTGGTATGTAAAGGAGGTAAATAACATTTGTTCTCCCATCCCTTAACACACATATTAATTACAAAATGTCAAAATAAATGACTAATATATGGCGCAAGGTTTCTGTGAAGAATGCCAATAGGATTTTTTGTTCTTATTTCCACTTAAAAGTTGTTTCTAGTACTCCAAACAGAAAGCACTGTACATGGCAGTAATTTTCTGTGTGTTTACTAGAGGACTGCAGGATAGTATGTGTTTATTAACTCTCTGTCAACTTCAATCAGATGTGCTGAATTTTAGCCCTAGAACACTTTGACTAATGTGGATGATTATGATCTTTGGCCTGTGCTCCAGAACAGAGGGAAATTGAAATGGCAGACTTGTAAAAATACTGTGTCAGTCAATATTTGTCTTTACACAAACATCCTGAGATTGGAAGGTGTTGTAGGTGCTCAGTTCTAGGAGGTGTCTAGTAATTATGTGGCAGTAAATTTTGCTTTTTCTTTTCCAGCCTGGCTCAAGATGCTGCCTAACAAGATTATCTGTGTGCTTGCTGCCACTAGCACTAGTCCTAGTTCTGGCTAGGTCTTCCTCTATTGGAGGTGACCTGATTCATCCCCAAATGAGAACAGTTTTCTGTGGCTGAGGGGAGTGAACTGGCTTGCAAACCATCACAGTCAACTCTGAGGAATGGACAAAGAAAGGTGGAGTGGATCCATGTGCTCTGTCAGCAGTATGCTCTTCGCTTACCTCAGCCTCCTTGGCTGACATAGCAAGAGCCACTTGGTACAGCAAATTCAGGTGGAATTCACAGCAGCAATACAAAGATGCTTGGTGCCCCATCCTTCCCCTGTTGCCAGAGGCTATGGAATATTTCAGAAAATAGTCTTGAGTAGTCTTCACAATGGCACAGTGTGAGCAAGACCCTGTAATGACCTTGGTCCATGCAGTGACTGAACTGTTCAGCTGCAAGTTCCCTGAACTGTTCAGTCTGCACTTGCCACAAGAGGCTGCAGTTTGAGTGGATGAAAACAGAATGTGATCATGTGAGGTGTTGGACAGCCTTGATAGTTGGCAGGGCCATTCCACCAGCTTCAGCAGCTCTGCTGGTGCACAGCTCAGGCAGGAGGGAGTCGGGCACTAGAAGAATGGAGGGAGAAGTGAGGAGAGGAAAGGATAGAGAGAAACATGGCAGGGGAAGAAGTAAAAACAATTGGTAAAAAAGAGAAATGGAGTAGAAAAAAAACCCCTTGCATGAGTTTTATGTTGCATTAAAATTTTGTAAGGCAGTGTAGTAAGTGTAGTAAAAAAACTATAAGAACTGGTAATTACTTGAATTTCCAAAACTGCCCTGCATTGCAGTGCCTGACAGATCTCCTTCATATTTCACTGAAAATGTTTTGGATGGTCAACTGGAGATTTGGCTGTGGTGTGAGGTGGTAGGGAGGGTCACACTACCTGCATGACACCTGGCAGAAGCACCCACACTCCTCCAGCCCTGCCTTAGGTAGGAGACAGTACTAGAGTTATGCCTGACCTTGTTGCTTGCTTGTTCTCTGGGCCACCATGGGAGCTGGGCATTTGGGTTGTCTTTTCTTTTTGCTTCTGGGGTTGCTTTATTCATCCACTGGCCGTAGCAGGGAGCATGTTTTTAAACATGGTAGAATAGGATATGAAGTGAGAGGACTTTGTTCTGACCTGAACGAAGATTTGAGGTCCAGCAGTTGGCTTTTGGGGGAGCCATTTTTCATGGAAGTCTTCTGAGAGGGCTTGCATCTATATTACTGTTCTAATCCCTGGCTGCTTAGCTGAAGCAAACCTCTTACCACAGTTTTAACTTGCATTTTTAATCACAGGCCTTGAATCACAGACACTGGATTCCTCGCCTATAAAACTAAACAAGAAGGTGTTCTTTATCTACTAACGGATGTTCACAGCACGAAACCAGACTAGAAATAGAATGATGTGAAACACCCCAAAATGTATATGGTATAGTTATGGACATTGTGTTTTTATTGTAGGGGAAAAGTTTTATACAGAACAATGGCCTTTGTATATTTCTTGTTCACTAAATTTCAGTGGCTTGATGTCCTCATTTCAAGGGTATGTGGCTATAGTTACAGATGGTGAAACTTAGATGGGGGAACAGCCTGTGGAAGAAGGGCTGGTGGTAGAGGAGGTCCATTTCTGTGTGAAATGCCAATTCCAAGTGGATCCACAGGGACTGGCAGGTTTCCACAGCCTGAGTGCTAGTGATCCCTGTGCCAGACAGCGAGTGTCGCCATGTTAGTGTGTGTTTATACCAGCATTCCAGTTTTGACTTTGTTATTTATAATTTGACTGAATTGCTATAATTATTACTCACTCTTAGGCCAATAGCTGTTGCACCAGATGGCAAAAGTGATCATGCTATGACTCTGCCTTGTTTAAGAGTTCTCAGCATCCAACTGCTCCTGCAAAAAAATGCAATCCACTTACTACTGAGCACTTCTGGAGGTTTGACTGCTTTATTGAGGTACTTTGATAAGAATAAGGTTCCAAAAAATCTAATTATATTTTTTAAATCTGCATGTACTATGTAATAGGAACTTGCAGTGCATCTAAGCTTGATCTGTATATGTGTTATGGAAACTCACATCAGCTATTCTGGGCGTACTCACACAAGGTCTGGCCTTAGTTTCATTAACACATGAAAACAGAAGAAATTTTGTTCCTGGTGTGAAAATGGATGGATTGCAAAAAAGTTAATTTGATTCCAGTGCCTGGGAGTATTCATTGGTACTGTTTAATCAGCTTATGCAGATAGAGAGTTGGTGGCTTCTATTAGATCACGTACAATTAAATAAAAATGTTGGAACAAATTATAATTGTGTTCCAATGACAATAAAATTGCAAGTGGTAGTGGTGGTACTTTCCTGTAATAAGGTACTACTTGTGTATTAATTAATTTGGGCCTCATGCCAACCTGTAGCTTTCTGATTTTAAGTCCATTTTTAATAGATGGGTGCATGCAGTAGGTTGGTGTGGTGTGTGCATGTGTGGCATTTGTGCTCCGCAAAATCTTCTAATGGAAATGGGTTCAGGGTGTGACTGAATTATCTGTCAAAGGTTAGTGATGTCTCTAAATGAAACCAGGTTGTATCCCCTAGTTAGATCCCCATAATTGTAAATAACCAGCCAGAGAGCACACACCAAGTATTTAGACAAGCTAATCGTCTGCATATGTTTCACAGGATTAGTCTATTGGTGTGAAAATGAAAATTAATTTTATTTTTATTCTTTATTGAAGTACATGAAAAAAACATGATCAAATTTGCACTGTATCAACTTGGTTATGGTAGGAGGAGCTTTGTGAACAATATGTTTTTTTAGAGCTGTCCCATTAGGAGCTGCAGGGAGGCTCTTCTGAGATGCCTGTAAGTTTGTGCATGAGGTCTCTTCTTGGCTTTTCCTTAATGTGGCAAGAAGGGGGGGAAGAAGCTTTGGGTGTCAGCACCTTATGGGAATAGAGCTCATTGTAGGTTTTGGAGGGAGGTGCTGGAGATGTCCCCTTAGCAGGAGGGGTGATGTAAAAGGAAGAATGGAGTGAAGGAGGACACGTCGATAGAGTAGGAGCAGATGTCACCACAGAGGTGCAGTCTCTTGCTGTCTTTAGATGAGCACAGCTTTTTCTAAACTGGCTATGCCCTCTGCCACCTGTATGTGTTGGTTTTGTTGAAAAACTAGGGAGAAGAAATTATAGTGCTCTTAGTTGTACTCTGAGACAGTGATTCACTTTTCAGACTGTTGTCAGAGCTGCTTTGAAGCAGCTTCCACAACAGTATTTAAAGATAAAATTTATTAAGGTTTCTATTTAAAAAGGGCAACAAATTTGTCTGCTTAATTTAATAAAATCCAAGCAGGTATGCATTTGAACCAGTAAAATATTATATTAAATTTTTATATCTGCTCTGAGTCTGTCTGAATGGCAGACCTGGGAACAGAATACTGTCACTAAGTTCTGCCTTCAGGGACCACAGTTGCACATTTTGGAGCTGTCTCCAGGCCAGCCTTGCAATCAATATTTACTGTAATCACAAATGAAATGAAGGAGTCTTAAAGTGGTGGGTGCATTTAATAAGATGTTATTTTAACATAGCAATGAATTGAGGATTAATCAAAACTTTTTAAACTGGTGCTGAATTGATTTAGGGATTTGCATTTGGCTTAGTACTCTATGCCTGTTGACAATAATTTATTAAAAAAATTGCATTGCAATTTCCTCTTAATTGCACATGATATGCTTCAGGGTGGCAGGGAAGATATTAAAATATGAGTAACAGATGTGATGTTTGCTAATGGAGCATCACATCCTGTATATTTTCCTCATCCTGTTATTTATTTATCTTTTAGAAACAGAAAATCCACTTCTTCCCATCAAGTATCTGTTTTTTTGTTTTTTTTTTCCAGAGGGCTGAACTAGTCATCTTCTCTCATAAATCAGTAAGTGGAGAACAGCCAAGTATAGTGGTTATGTACCATAATATTATTATTACTGTAGGGTTATTAAGTCTCAATTGGCCTTCAGAATTTTAGATGTGCATGACTGTTTGGGATCTGAGCTAAAGATGCCTGGAGATAATAAAAACTTTTGCATTCATGTCTGTGAACTCTCTAAGAAATCCTTTATAGCTGTATTCTGCCAGATGTGTTCTGTTCCAGATGTGGCCAGGTAAAGTTGCTCTTGTCCCAGGTTAACTCTAGGGAAATTCTGTTTTCAAGGGCACTGTTCTTACACTGACCAGCTTTGACAATGTGTGCAGATCTATATAATCTGTGCCCTGTTGCTGCTCAAACTCTTCCTTCTCAGTGCAGACACTGTCTCTCTTTTCTGCTATGGGATGATGCAGCACCTGAAGGAAGCCAGAGGTGTTGGGGTTTCTTTAAAAGCAGATACAGTTTTGAAGATCTGGTGATTGGAAGGTACTGATCATACTTCCCAGACACTTCTCTTGCAGCCTCTTACCCTTCCCCTTGAGAAGAGCAGTGTCTTGGTTAAAGACTTGAAAGAAATTGTTGCTTTAACTCATTGTTTACCTTGGATTAGATTTCTTCTAATATAAATCATGTTTCTTTGCGTAGAAATGTTACAAACTTGAGATTTTTTAAGATTTCCCCCCTGCTTTTTATTTAAGTAAAAGGAGAAAAAAACCCAACTCTCAACATGTCTCCCAGCCAACCATTAGTAATTGTTATTACCAGTAACTGCTGCCTGTGCATTTACTTCTTTGCTCACATGTCAAAAAGCTTGAAAGAAATCTGTTTAACAAAACTTTGATATGAGAGAAAATGACTTTGCTGAAAGCATAGGAACTTTAAGCTATTTTGGTTTCAGTTTGCTATTAGTATTCTCATTAGTCTGTTGAGAAGTAAAACATCCTCTAAGACACAGAGCTAGTCTTGTTGTGATGAAATAATATCCTTTAAAGTCTTTTTCATATTCTAATATAGCAGTTGTCTTTACTCCTTCTGCTGATACTTAGAACTATAGTCCAGTGTCTTGAGTTGGTAAGAACCTGGTGTTCCTGTTCTGTGAAAAGTAATCTCAGTCTGTTGCAAATCAACTTCATGGTTCATGTAACTTCTTGCTAAGAACACATATTTTAAATATTTTTAATAGTTTCAGTTAGCTATTTCTGTGTGTTTCCATGGAGACAAAATGGAGCTTTTGAAATAGTCTTTTTCATGAAGAAATGCTGCAAAGTTTTGTGCTCTCTTTTGTTAATAATTCTGATTAACTCCTGTTAGTTTCTAAGACATCATATTAGTTTTTTGATTTGTTTCCTTCCAGATTGTACTGTTCAAATTATCATAACAAGTTTCTTTCCCATCCCCTAATGGTCTGCTTTGATTTTAAACAATACGTATTGCTTATGTATATAGCAAAAATGGCTTTATGCAATAGGTGTTGGGGAAACTTTCACCAAAAAGATAGTTCCTGCCCCTGCAAATGAAAAATAACAGGGTGATACTTTTCCATTACAGTGATCATCCACATAATCTTACATGAACTGGATAGGAATGCTCTGTTGTGGGACTAATATCCTGTCTCAGAATAGCCATTGTTTGATGGGATGCATCACAAATGATGGGACAGACTGATGTTTAGTATTGCCTTTATCTACCTGCATGACCTCTGTGTAGCCTAGGAGTGATGCATTTGTGCAGAAAGATGGAAAACTGTGCTGTGTTACCAATAGATTTTTGCTAGGAACAGGTTCTAGAGCATTAAAATGGAACCTAAACTGTCTTTCTGTGGTTTGCATTACAGCTTTGCTGCATTGATAGAGTATAATATGGAGTATAACATCCCAGGTGAGGCTGTGGAGTCTCCATCATTGGAGATACTCAAAAGCTTCTTGGAAACTGTCATGGCCCAACTTAAACAGGGTTTTGGACCAGATGACCTCTAGAGGTCTGTGCCAACCTCAGCCCTTACATGATTCTGTGATATCTTTGCCAGTGTAGTTGCCTCCTAAATAAAAGGAGTAAAGTTGCTATATTGGTAAGGTACTCCTAGTGTAGGCCTGACCTGTATTCATTTTGTGCACAGTTTTACTATACTGTACCTTTTTTGTCTGTATGGCATTGCAGTAACTACTTCTTCCCAGCAAGAGTTTAGGCACAGAGAGAGGATACTGTATAGTAAACTGCATTTTGGTTGTCTGTGCATTCACTGCTCTGAGAGTTAACAGACCTTCTTGTTCTGACATCTGGAATTTTTGTGACTGCTGACATCCAGGAGAGCTTAAAACCCCAAAAATATGAAAGTGCCTATAGGTGAAAAATACTGAGGAATTTTTATTCTGTGTTGTACCTTTGGTGGGGAAAAAAGTATTTCTGGAATTTTTTTTTTGGCAGGTGTGTGGCAAGTGTAATCCATTAATGTGAAAACAACTAGCATTTGTATATAGCTGATAACAGTGTTCCAAAAGCAAGATTGCTAGCTTCTGACAAAATAAAACAACAGAAATACCTCTTTACTGCTTTTCATTTTTACAAATGGACAAATTTGGTTTCATTTAACTGAAGTGCTTCTCAGCCCTACCCTCCTGCATACAATAAACTTCAGTAGTTGAGCGAGCCTTGCCAAGATGAAGTGTTGCTTCTTGTTGCCTTTTGCAGTGTTCTTAAGGTCCTAAGTAAAGTTGTTCCTAAATTGACCAGCTTTTTTTGGAAATGGACAATGAAAATAAAGAGGTATAGGTAGTAGTTAGATGAGACCTTAAACCAGAGTTTTTTTGTAGGAGCAAACTGTCCTTGACAGTCCAGCTGCTTTTCTCATAAAACCTGCAGGCTTTTCTAGGTGTGGGCAGTGAAAAAGTTGTGAATCTTTGATGTTTATGGCCTTGATGTCTGGCTGGGTGTAATGCTGTCTGGAAGAGTAATGAGAGGGGCTACAGTTTTTCTACCCAGATCCTGACCCCTCTTTAGCCTGCCAGCAGGGAGAGTCGCCACATCTGCAAGTTGTATCCGACTGGTAAACAACTCCAGGGTAGATGGCAAAGAGGTTCAAGGAAGGAACCTATCTGCAGGCACTTCCTAGATAATTTTTCCTTGATTGACATGCCTATCACTTTGTTTTGAAAATCAGTCTGTGTTGTGCTGCATAAAACATTCGTGTGCGTTGTTGCATGGACTGCTGTGTTCAGTGCAATCTCTCGGACGATAAGCACAGAGCTTGCTGCTGAGCACGGCACGTTCAAAAGCAGCCTGTGCAATACCCACACAGGAGAAAAGCATATTTTGTGTTAGGGCATCCAGGAATTGCTTGCCTAGCTGACTTAAAAGAAAACAGTTTTTTGCTGGAAACATTCAGTTCAAGTTACTGTGGATTTCTGAGTTTCTTTGACAATTTGTGGGTTTTTTGAAACTCGTCTGAGGTTAAACTGAACTCTGAATTGCATCACGCACTTCAGTGCTAGTGTGAGTAGCACTTGTTGCATTTTCATATTCACAAAATAAGACACCTAAATTAACTGTTAACACCTGATCTGGGACAAGTCTTGATTATGATCTGCTGGGCGAGAAACCCAGTCATTTCACTTTCCCAAGAACCAATACTGGTTGTCTTTTGCTAGAACGCTTTTCTTTTTACTTGCCTAGCTATTTATTTTTGTGGTGTTATCATACAAAGGAAAAAGCAAAATTTAAGTAATTGTTCTGCAACTGGATAGTCAAAATAGAACTTCATTTAGACATTTTCAGATATAAGTTTTCAAATATAAGTCTTTGACAATGTTTTTATTAAACAAAATCATGTTGAAATGGATAAAGTGATTTTTGAGGGAAAATAGGGTAAAAGAAAAGTTTTCAACCTCCCAAATCTTTGTATATAAAAATAATTTTCATTGACTCTTTTGTAATGCCATGTGTCAAAAATTGCCGTTTAGCACAAAAGTAATCTGATTTTGTGGCCTTCAAGGAAAAAACTATTTGTAATTGTGAAATATTAAAAAAATTAGTAGAGCTTATGAATATGAATGTGACAATATAATACTGTATTGAGGTAAAATTTTGTTGATTCAATGAATGAATAAATACTTGATTGGATAATGCAAAATTAACACGTTGGATCTGGCATATCTAGAGGTGTGTACTTGAACCAGGATTGTGAGCTTTTACTCCTCTTTGTACTTCACAGAGAAGGTATTTTAAGCCTCCAAATGTGCAAAATACCCCCAAGTGAGAATTATGTAGTTTTACATTCAAAGTAGTGACTTGTACATTCTTCCTGAATTTATAGGGCTAAAAATTAAAAAAGGTTGGGATCATGACTTTAATGAAGCTTTTTAATGAAACAGGAAAGGATCAGTAATTTGGAAATAACCAAAATGACCCTCCAAGTATAAAGGCTCGGAGTTTTCTTCTGCAAATGTATTTATTATTCCCTATTAATCATTAACTTAAAAGTCTGCCTCTGCTTTCAAATTATGTCTTGAATGTTTGTGCATGAAGGAATACAAACACAGGTTTTCCAAAATGAAAAATAATTAAGATAAATGTTCAGAGAAGAGCCAAGTATTCAAATTTGGCTTTGGTTGTGTTACTACTGTCTCGGGACCCATGGCATAGTTCCTTTATGTAAAAAATTATTCTACCTGATGTGTTTAATTGTTATAGAATCATAGAATATTCTGAGTTGGAAAGGACACACTAATGATAATATTTGCACACTAGTGTTTAATCACTCATTAATAAAATAAAAGTAGTTGTAAAGATGGGCCTCAGTAACAGTTTAAGTAACAATTCATTAATACTGGGTTGTACTGAGTTGCCAAATCTGAATTTTCTAGGTACTGAGTCGTGGGTAGGACCCTGCTGTACTGGAGAGGTGTGACAGACATGCACATGCATATTCCCAGACTGGTTTTCCTATATCTATTTCAGGGACTGATGGGTTGGAAACATTGGTCACTTGAGCTTCACACGGAGTTTAGATATGTTGGGGCGTGATCAGGATCATGCCTGTCCTGCTATTGATACCTATGCAAACCAACATAAAACTAAATTGGTATGACTGCAGCATAGATAAACTCTGAAAAGAAAATTTGGTGAAATGCTGCCCTAACCAAGTTGCCCAAAGGTTTCCACTGGCAAATGGTTTGCAGCATGAGAAGAGGAGAAAGGAGCCTTTTTTTCCCAGATCTAATTACAAGAAGTTCCACAATAACCATAGCCATATAACTGTGTGTGCATTTCCTTGTGTAAACAAGCCCTGCCCGCTGTTTGAAGAGGATAAGTGTGCAGTCTTTCACTATGTTAAGTGAGACTTTGGCTGTAGAATGTTGCAGATAAGGAATGATGTTTACCCTGTGTCTTAGATTTGCCTTGTGAATTTTGAGTCACAGCTCAGTTTATGGGTATTTAGGGAGTAAGGAATAGCATCATTTGGTTTATAATTCAAACTGAAGTGATCGCTTTACTGCTCGTTAATTGTATATGTTCATACAAAGAGACTGGGAAAGTGTTGTTGACAGGAGCTTGGAGTAACTTTACCTGGAGTCATGGGTGTTGAATGCACAAATGTGATTAGAAGAACTGAGTCACTAGTTAAAGGAGTTGACCTTAAAAAAAAGTAAAATTAAGGAGATTCTGTTATAGAATGAGGCTAATCATTTGGGTTTCTAGCTGATGACATTTTTGGGTCTAAACTAATAATATTTTTTACAGAACACAAACATTTATTATCTTTCCACTGCACAAAATACCTGTGTGTCCACTCTGTGGTTCATGGGAAAATCATTTGACCAGGAACTTGTAGTTTGGCCAATACTTGTCCGTACAAAGTAGAACATCATGCAACATTACTAATTTTGAAGAAATTTAGTGAGAAAACTAAGAAAATATTTCTAAAATTTTGTATTTGAAGTCATGTGGAATTTCCTGCATGAAAAAAAAATATGCTGTAGACTTGGCACACGCAGAGATGAATATTTTAACTTTTTTTGTTTCTATTCTACTTAAAGTGCACTTCCCAACTGCCAAAGTATTTTTGCTTTCCAGTTTCCTATGAGGCTGTTCTTTTAATCACGAGCTGGCTGCTCACATCATTCTTTAAAACACTTGCTCAGCTGCTTCCTAACTCAGGATCAATAACTTCATAGATAATTAAACTAACCATGCCTTAAAAATAGATGCCACCTTCTATATCCCTTATACGCCCAACCTCCCACTTACCCTATTTGACACTCTCTCCTTATGCTAGTTTGCCAAGCTGAATATTAATACTCCAGTGTCAGAATGCCTGGCCTGAGCCAGTGAAGGATCCTGTGCAGACAGCTGCACTACAGGCATTGTAACTTCATAGCTTGAAATGCAGGGACTCATTTATTTATCCTAAATATAACTAATGGCAGTTGAAATGCATTTTTAAAATATTGCACTTAATTATCAGCCCAGCTGTTGCTGTTACAAACATTTTCTAGAAAATACTGTTTCAGAAGTTCTGATTTCGTTCTTTTACTTTAAAAGTAAAATTAGCATACACTAACAATATTTTTGAACCTTCAGACACAATATTGAACTTGTGATTTCTGTTAAAACACAACTGGATGACTGTCACAAATGCATAACCTTGAACAACTAAACTGACCTGACCTGAAATTTATAATTCTGCTTATGAAACATGACACTGTTCTGCAACAGAAGATATTAAGCTGGTGTAATAAATGCAGTCTTCATTTATTGTTCTTCTTAAATGTTTTATCAGCTTTCCTGGAATATATAATATTTTGTCTATTGATATTTTGAATTGGAAAACAAAGCAGGTATATTCCTTAAGGTAATTCCTGTATTCTTAGAATTTTTACTTTACAAAGTTTGCTACTGTCAACTCATACTGCTTCAAAGAAGTATGGAATCGAAATCCAGACTTTCTCTGTTAAAAGTTGAGAGATGTTTATGATGGGGATTAGACAAAATCTCTAACAAGGTTGTCTATAAAATGCAGATTATTGGCCTTGAGGTTGTGTTTTGTAAGAGTATAGGTACTAATCTTTTTATCTGTGAAATGTTAGAAAAAACCTTTTGCAAGATCAAAGGAAGTTTAAGGCACAAAACAGTTGTGTAAATTTGTGGGGGTTGGAATATTTCTGCACTTAGGTTTCAGATCTCTGTACTTTCAGTCAGTGACATTTTACTTTCATATGACTTGCTGTGCTGTGATGCCTAAGATTTCTGGGGAAAATATTGCATAAGAGTGAGATTATTCTTAAAAGGTATTTGTGCACTTAAAATTTTGCATCCTGACATAGAGAAGACTGTTGCTTCTAAAGCACTTTGAAACACACAGGTTTTTATCAGTAAAGCTCCAAGTTTGCATTGTGTAATTGAAAGGCTTTTTTATTGTTTGTAAAATTTGGACAAATAGCAGAATAGTATGTTCAGAAATCAGTATCTTTCTTACAGGAAATACTACTTGGTTTCTTTGTGAAAACTCTGTTAAAACAAATTAGAGTGGCTCATATGTGGGCCATGATGAAAGACCTGGTAGCATGTGAGTTGCTATCTTAGTACTTAAAATCATTAATGACACTGAATAAAAATTAATGAGAAATTATGATGTAGAGAATAGTAGGAACATAATTTTAATAAAGTCATTCTGTGTCTTGATATGTGTAGACAAGTTAATTTTTTTTTTTTATACATAGCTGTCTCAAAAAGCATTCAGGAACAAATTGCCAAATTTAAAGGAAATATATGTTTAATATGTTTAATAACTGCATTCTCATTCCTCTACTGCATCTTTTTAGTAGTGGAACACTTTTTAGTATTCCAAAATACTGCAGCTGATACAAAACTAATTGTTATAGATCTTTCTATGAATACATATTAGAACATTCAGATGTAGTGTGAATATTCTTATAATTGCACGGTTGGGGTGAACTCTTTTATTTTACTCAATTTTAAATCTTAAAATGATCATTTGGACCTAAGCTTGGGAGGAAGGTGAAGGGAATCAGTTTTTCTCTGTAACAAGATGAACTTGTTTTTCTGCCCCTCTCAGCTTCCTTGCAGATTAAAGTTTAATAGAATGTTAGTAACATAGGAACATTTTAGAAATCTTCTTTTTAAAAGTACTTAACTGTTAGCACTATTCCAAAGGACTTTAAAGAAGCAGTTGAAAAATTTCTAATTAGTAACTGTAACTCAAGTGCTGACAGGTTTTTAATAAAATTTTAAGTAATATGCAATAAATGTTTTTATTCCCAATAAAAACCATATTTTTATTCCCAATATAAATACATTAAATGAAAAATTAATGCCTTTAAAATCTTATCTATTTTACTAGTAAAGTTAAAAAACATCTACTGATTGCTTATGTTATGAATCTGATATGACTCTGCCAATACCCACTTGTTGCAGATGATGGAGTTATTTTTCTGAGATGGCTGTGTTTGTAAATGATAGTGCAACATTTTTCAAACTCCACTGGCAGTTACTCAATACATTTCTCCATGAAGTCTCTTTTGCTAATGGAAATACTTAGTAGTGGAAAGGATAAATTATTCTTTGCTCCAATGTTGAGGGTTCAAGCTAGTAAAAATCAAATTAGTTTAAAAAATAGTGGAAATCCCTGGCCTGGGATACACATAGGACTAAACCCAACTGTTGTTTCTGGTGGGAGAACTTTTTCTTACCCTCTTGTGTGAGAAGTGTTTGGTTGGTCTTAGCATTTCCGATCTCCTCCCTCCCTGCACTGGGCAGCAGATGTTCCTGCATTGAAGAGATCCAAGAGCATGTTAACAAATCCCAAAATATTTTTGGCAGTCAAGTACTATTCATACTGGGTGACTTGAGGAGGATTCTAGGAGCACTGTAGGAGTGGCTTACTAATTTGGCTGGGAATTCTTTTGGGATAGTGGATTTGTCAGAGGGCACAAGTGCCTGTAATACAGATGAGAGTAATCTTCAGTTGAAACCAAAGATTTATTTCATTTGAAATTAATGGTATTTATGATACTGGATGATGGATTTTGGTAGTGGGTGGGCTATAAGCTCTTAAAAAGAAATAGGGAGGGGAAGAAGGAAAAAAATAGGGTTGTTATTTAAAAAGAAAAAAAAACCAAATAAACTTTTCAATACAAGATACTTTGGAAAATAAAGAAGGTGAGCTGGAAGCAAAAGGCTTATTTGTTTGAGATCTAATGGATTTGATATAGTTGCAAATGTTATGTGTGACCTTGAGTCTCTAATTTTTATACTCTTATAGCCACACTATTTCTAATAAAAACAAGGAATTTTGATTTTTCTCTAAATGTATAAAATTAGGATATGTCCTTTAAAAGCCAGCACTATTTGCTGCACTATTTGCCAAAACTAGGAGGGCTTAAATCAACACAGAAACCTGAAATTATATTCTTGTTTTATAATTTGATGCTGCACCTGTGTGTCTGCCTTTGCGTCTCTATGGCTGATGACACACAAGGGCGAGCAGCAACATTGGAGTGGGGTGTAGTGTTTCCAGCATTGCTTTCAGCTGGCCTAGGGGTGTTTACCATGGATGTGGTGGGTTGACCATGACTGGTTGCCAGATGCCCATCCAGCTGCTCCTGCTCCTGGGGATCTCTGTGTCCCTCGCCGGTGTTTCCCGCACGGTTCCCCCGCGCAGCCCTGGCTGCCGGGCAGGCTGTGCTGCCCCAACATTGACACCTGCAGCCAGGTACAGGCACGAGGGTCAGGATGTACGGGCCCTGTCACTGACAGGGAGGGCTTCATCCCTGTCCTCCAATGCCTTCTGCTCCCAGCTGTGGGGGGCCAGCCTTGCCTTGCCCTGGCTGAAGTGGTTACTGTGCAGCTGTAGGTCACTTCAAGCTGCTTTAAAGGCCACTTGTGGAACACCCTGCAGGTGCAAAAACATCAGGGAGGAGCAGTTGTGCCTGTCAGCTGTGTCCTCTCAGGCTGTACTTGCCAAGCAGCAATAGTCTGCACAAATGCTGATAGATGTTGTCCCTGGAGGCTTTTTTGTTCATCTCCAGAAACAGGGAAGAACAGGAGCAGAAATAGACTAGTTTTCAGCTTAGTACCTGGTCTTCCCGATTTCATGGCTCTGTCAGTGATGATGCCTGCCTTGCACTGGCAGGTAGCTCAGGATCAGAGGGTTCCTGCCACTTTCAAGGACTTCTTTTGGCAAGCCTTGCCCAGGGCAGAAGGTTGCTGGCCTCCCAAAGGAGTCCCTCCGTCTCTGCGTGTAAAGTGTCCCTTCTCCAGTTAGAACATTTTACATCTCAAGGATCTAAGCAGATAAGTTTTGAGTCTTGTTCTACTTACTTTGCTAGATTTTTGTACAGTGTTTATCTTGTGTGGTGGTGCTGAGCAGCTTCTTAAGGCGCTGCATGCAAAAGTAGAATGTTTCCTCACTAAATTCTGATTTTGGATTTCTAAATACACCCACTGGAAGACAGAAGACTTCACAAATGCAGTTAAAAGGGATGATCCTGTTTTTCTTGCCGAGATAATGCCGGTTAGGATTTCAAAGAATGCTTGTCACTATCAGGCTGGTGCTTGCGTAGATACAATCTTTTGCTTGCATGTGTTTGGCCTGAAAGCACATCCCAGTTGTCACTGTGATGTGTTACTCTCTTAGAAGCACGTAATTATTTCAGAACTGAATACGAAGTTCTCATTGCATTTTAATCAAAGGGACATGCAAATATTTCCTCATGGCTGCAGTGTGAAATATTCTCAGCACCCATATAGATACTTTTCTTCTTTCTACATCCAGTTCATCCAGATTGCCAGGGGCATGAACAGAAGCTCAGCTGAGATCTGCTTTGGAGTGGGTTCAGTTTTGAAAGGAGAGCACAAAGCTGCAGTGTTAATGCTTTTCTTTCTTTTCCCACTGGCCAGGTTGTTTTTATCTTTCCTCACTGGATCATGGTGTCAGGGACATAAAAATTGCCTGGAGCAAGAATTACTGTTCTTATTTCGTATAAAATGATATACGGGTATTGAAATTGTGGAGTAGTATTTCTGGCAATTCAGACTTCTGAAAATTATTTGGTTTTAATGTACTCAAAGAATGCTGTATGTTTAAATGGTTAGACTCTAATTTAAGACAAATAACAGAAAAATCATACTTTACTTCTTAAAAAACAGTATTTGCAGTCTGATGTTGTTTTTTTATGTCAACACTTTTGAGACCAAGATTGTGATTTGTTTGAAGTTTATTGGTCAGTGTGAAAATTTACTGTGAAAGCCGTCTGTGTTTGTCAAATCAATTTTTCAGAGATATGAAATTCAAACTTTGCAAGTTTAAATATTTAGCCTTGAGACTGGAAGCTAATGCACTTCCTATCAAAAATGTTATAACTCAAGATGTAAGCATAGTGAGTTATTCCAGCATTCATATGGGTAATTTTTATTCTGTTTGTGTGATTAATTAATGCTTGTTGCAGTGAACTGCAGGATGCTAAAATGAAGAAAAATATTATATGTATTGATTTAAGCTGATTATTTAAATATATTTGATTAATTGAATTTAAAAATTACTTGGGTGTCTTGAAAGCAACACAGTTTAGTCCATCACATTTTTTTTTAATCTATTAGTCTTCAGAATATGTTTGCATGTTTGTTAAATTGTTAATGACTTGTTCAGATGTCCCCATGCTTTTACATTCTTTGGAATACTGAAATTGCTGCATGTTGAAGTGGGATAACAAAGCTCTTCAGAGCTTGTCAAATGCAAGTGGAGTGTTATAAATTGGAACTGCTTAATGATTTATGCACACACAGCTCAAAACTTCACAGAAGTTTTGTGAAAAATTTTTAAATTTACAGACTCTTGTAAATGATTACTTAAAAATTAATTTGAAAATACTTCTGCAGCTGAGAAATCTGCCTCTGACGTCAAGGTGCTACAGTCACAGAAAGTGATAACATGATAACTTAGCTTCATTTTTCCAAGTTGTGGTCATCAAGATCCTAGTACTGTAAAACTGGAAAAATAATTTTCCAGGTGCCTCCTGATCTGTGTAAAGTTTTTGATTGATTTGTTTTACTTTGCCTTTTGGTTAGCTTTTGTATTCAAATAACTCTTTCTAAACTAAACGTGATCTTTGTTCCCTTAGCTAGCCTGTTTTTTTAATATGTGATATAGTTTTCATTAAAAAATTTATGGTTGTATCTCAGGGTATCAGTTTTGCACCTGAGATTGTATGGATGAATACATAGATCAGTATTATAGTGAGGATAAAAATCATAATGCAACTAAGATGACTTCTTTTAGAGTTAATTGATCTGGGGGTGGGTTGACAGAAGTCTAGACACAGGCAGCTGTGTGCCCTGACAGTGCTGAAGGCTGCCAGTGTTCTGGGTTACGTCAGTGGGGGTAGAGCCAGTAAGTGAAGTGATTATTCCCCATTA
The DNA here is from genome assembly GCA_020086605.1 of Lanius collurio. Classification (NCBI taxonomy): domain Eukaryota; kingdom Metazoa; phylum Chordata; class Aves; order Passeriformes; family Laniidae; genus Lanius; species Lanius collurio. The sequence continues at coordinate 4,480,223 of JACBWW010000011.1, read as the reverse complement.
TTCAACACATATTAGACCATGTGTGGAATCCCGTGTCATGTTTTGGCTCTCCTGGTACAAGAATGCTGATAAGATTGAGAGAATCCACGGACAGGCAGTAAGACAGCCAGAGGACTGGAGCATGAAAGGGAGGGAAGAGACTGGGACAGTTGTGCTTGTTCAGACTGCAGAAGAGGTGGTGTCAGGAGACCTATTAGCAGATACATGGGGGAAAAATGAGAAGTAAGTCCTAAATTGAAGCATGGAGCTTCCAGTTCTGAGTGGGGGAAAAAAAAATCACTATGAAGATGTTTTAGGACTGTAATCAGTTGCTCTAAAACAGTGTGAGCTCTCCATGCTTGAAGGATGTCAAGACTATGCTGGATGAAGCCCTGAGTAGCCTGGTCTAAGTTCTCTGTTGTCCTTGCTTTGAGCAGAATATTGAACACTGTAGCTTGCACCCCAGAATTCTCACAGAATTGTCCCATGAAGTCACTGATGTGACAGCAAAGAGTTTTAGTAACCAATGTATCAAGACAAACACAATTACGTAAGTGGAAAGAAAGGTGAGTGGAAAAAAAGAAAAACCATCTGTCTCATTGTTTTCATCATGAGAGTTGAAGAGAACAGTTTAAAATGCCAAAGGTATCACCTAAAACACCTGTGTGCTTTGCTGACTCAGAATACTATTTATGAATGTATAATGTCACCATTGTGTTATTTATTCAGCTCTTTGCTTTTTTTTTTTTTCTTTTTTTTTTTTTAGTGTGTGTATTTTGTATTTTACTTTTTGCCTTAATTCAAAGTTACTGTTTTCTGTTGTGGTCGTGGGTTTTGTATTGGAACTGTGTAACACTTGGTAGATGCCTGAACAATAAGTAACGATAGGAATATTGTTGCTGTGACTCGTTAAATGTTTGCTACATTTCAGGCCTTTGATGACCTGTCAGGGTTTGTGGAAGTGCAGGTGTGAGGTGCTCCTGCTGTGGCCTTACTGACATGAATCTGTTAATTATTTTCATACTCCTCGCTCAAAACTCACACCCTGTGTCTTCAGAAACCCTTAGTAGAGAAGAAAAATTTTGGATGCTAAATATGTATGGGTCTCTTGTTCTGAGATGCTAGGATGCAGTTTCAAAAGGTACCATGTCCTTCTTTTATACATTTGAGATTTGAAGCATTTCCTGCCTCTTCTTGCACAGGGGATTAATCAAAAAATCCAACCAAAGCTCACAACTGTTAGTTGTCTGAAGTAATACCAACATTTTAAATGAGGGGCTGATTGAATACTTAATGAAACAAGCAGATTAATTTTCAATAGGAAGAAAATTTTAAAAAAAATGAGGTGTTCATTTATTTGGGGAAGCATTCCTTTCACTAAGGCTGTTTTCCTCTGTATATAGAAGTAAATGCCTAGACATTTGGGTAGTTTTTGTTGCAGAGACCAAAAAGTCCCTTGTTCATGCTAGTTGCTCTGATGTTTCCCCTCAGAAAACTGGGATGTGTGGGTAGGTGATTAGATATGGATGTGATATAGGCATACCTTCTTGAAAATACTGATTTAGAAGGTTACACAGTGTTAAAACACTTAATGTTTATTTAAAAAGAAGAAAAAAATATGCCATAAACCCACTAAGGCCCCAAAACACTACAGAGAAATGAGGTATTGACAGTTAAAAGTAAACTTAGCACTCCATCTTCTGAATCAAAATTAGGAATCCAACTGGATTAAAATTATATGAAAGAGTTTTGTGGTGTAATTTTTAGTTTACTCTGAAAAAAATTGGCGTGAAAGAATGTAGATGTCTTCAGTGTTTTTGGTTGTGGGTTTCTTCTTTTAGTTTACTCTTGTCAGTTCAGGTCTTATATATAGGATCTACATTGCTTTAGCATTCATTGATTTCATTCAATAGAAAGTCTGACATGTCTTAGTCTGTTTAATGAAGGTGAAATTTTCTTTTGAAAATAATCGTTATAAAGATTATTTTTCAACCTGTGAAGCATTACTTCTGGGATGACTAATATTAAAAGTAAATAAACATCACCTGTTTTTTTTTTTTGCATGAAACCCCAGTTTAAATGTCAAAAGACTTACTTATAAGAACACATTTTCATTAGGAGTTGTGGAAGTGATGGCTGTCTTTTATATTTCCCTTTCATTCACTTGCTAAGGCCACTTTAGTTATCAGATAGAAGCAGATTGTTAGATTTGTAATGGCTAATTTTGTTTTCTTGTCTGAATAAACAGAACCAAACTGAATCTCAAGATATATAGCTGATATTATATCTGGAAGATATAAAAGAAAATTGAGCATTCTGCTTGTAATTCCAGGTGAGGGTGCAGTCCGGAGAGTTTTGCTTGTTTGGCTTGATAAAAAAAAAGGCTCAAACCAGGGATTTTGTATTGGACAGTATTGTAAGGAATGCAGGATTTACAGTAGAGAATTAAGCATTTATATAGATCGTGAGACATGCACTGATTTCCTGTAGAAAGATCAAAACTGAAGCATTCAAAACACTGAACCTCTCTGGCCTCCGCCCTTGACTTCAGACTGCCAGGGGGGTAATGGTTTGTCACAGTGATGGATCTGAATAAAATAAAACTGTTAATAAATGACATGCATGGTAATTCAGTACAGTGTTCTAGTTAAACATTTGCATCTTTCTGCCACTCTCATAGATTAGAGGGGACTGTTGAACATTAGTGGTAACAAGATGCACCTTATATGCATGCTAATGGATTATAACTTTTTATAGGTGCAATTTGTACCTGTCTCTCAGTGGATTGGGAAAGTGGTGCATGAGGAACAGATCGTTAAGCATCAGCAGCCAAGCTTTGCTAATTAGCACATCTTCTAGTGCCAACTCTCTTTGTCCACAGAGAATGTAAATTATTCTTATTTTTTCCCTCAATCTTTTGGGCTTCTTGAGCAACGTATCTCTTCGACTGGAAGATAGAGACTGCAGATTTGTAGTTTTCAATTCTCATGATTAATTGAAGAACATGCATGGTTTATTCAAAAGCAGGGATACTGCCAAAAATGATCTAATTGGTTAAATAAATAACCCTAAGCTTTATTACTCAATGTGTTTGTTACTGAATTATTAATGCTATATCACCCTCCAAATCAGTAAGAGTTAATGACTGATTTGCCTGAGGCTATTAATATTTTTCCAATCAGTGGTAAATTGCTATGATTTCTTTTGCTGACTTGTATCTCACTGTATTTGTTCACTTGGTAAAATGGGGTTGATGGTAAGAAAGCACTGAAAAATAGCATCCAACTTTCAGCTTGTTCTAGTTGTTTTTTTGTGTCTGAGGAAATGTATAATTCTGTTCATAAAATTGGTGATGAAGTACATTTTGGGATAGGGAAAAAATGAGGAAATATTTTTTGAGAACCATTTGTTGTAGATTCAAAACCAGAAAAGCATAATGCATTTATTTAGCACCTTTGCTGTGAAAAAGGAGGAGGAATTTGAGCATTATGTGATTTTGTAGTGGTAAGTAATATTCCCATGTATGAAGAGAGGTGTGCACGAGGAAGTGCTGCAATGTAGTATGGAATTGTTCTGAGCAAGTGTCCAGAAAAAAAAAGATGAAATAGGCTATGAACTATGTAAGGCACTAAAGGTCTTGAAAATTTAATTTGAATCCTGTTTCTTTACGTCTCTTTAGTTCTAGGAAAGACAGCAAACCATCACTATCTGCTTCTGAGTACAGGAATAAGATAGGTAATCATCTAGTTAACTGTATCAGATGGCCATTATGAATGTGTATGAAAATGTGGGTGTATTTCTGAAAATTAATTAAATAAAAATTCTTTTAAAACGGGAAAAACATTTTATGTTATTGAACATTTGTGGATGGTATTACCATGTCTGTATCCAAACTAGTGTTGCTTAGCCCTTTTTGTTTCAAATATTAGCTTTTTTCCAGCATGTCAGGTGTAAGTGAGGTGGCTGTGAGATGTGAGATGAACTTTTTTTCTTACCAGATGTTCAAATTTTTTTTTTCTTTTGAAACTTTTCCAAGTGGGTCACACTGCAGCAAATACCAGCCTCTTCCCCTTTCTCAAACCTTTGTTTGAGATGAATAGTCACTAAGAGATGGATAAATACAGTAAGAAGAAGGAATAAGGCCATGGACGACTCATGATGGAGAGGAACAGACTGTGTGTGGGGAAGACAGCTGACTGAGTTTTAGAAAATCACAATATGGAATTTGGGGAATTGTCATTTGTTAATTCCTGTGATACAAGAACAGAGAGAAACTTGAAACTCAATGACACCCAAACAGCAGTGAACTCCTGGCACGTGCTGCTTCATGAGGTAGTGGAGGCTGATGGTGACAGATGAGGTCAAAAAGGGAGCCTGTCTAATTCACATGCCACAGCTCTGCAAGGAGGTATTAGAGATATTGCCTTCCAGCAGCTCTAGTTCAAGAGCTACAGAATTTGGCAAACCTACATGTCCCTGTTTGAGACAAATTCGGAGGAATGTCCGAAATGAACATCCTCTGCTGGAAAGCAGATTTCAGCCATGCCTCCCCCACCAGGTTTAGGAAAAAACTTTCCTTGGTGGGAAGTGAAAGGAAAAAAGCTATTTATTTAACAAACATACGAGAAAAGAATAACAATACTAAATAATAAAACCTCTTGCTGTGGAGAGAAACTTGGGAAGATATTAGAGTCCTTTCTGTGGATGTGGTCCCTCTCTCTCTCTCCTCTTTGGAGCTGGAGTTTGGCGTGGGGGACCGCCCCTCCAGTCCAGTGTAAAGTCTCCCAGTGAGATTCTGATTTTCTGGTGTTCTGAACAGTTCCAGAAGAGAAGACAAAGTCCCAGGAAAACAAACGAGTTTAACTCTCAGTGTCTCTCTTCCAAGGAAAGGAGCCAAGTGCTGGGAAAAGCAGGAAGGTGCTTTCCTCCGCTCTTGTTGCTGCAGAAGAACACAGAGGAGTAGTGACCTTGGAGCACAAACTGCTTTGAAACGTTAGTCTGGCTTTTTTTTTTTTTTTTCCTTTCTCTCTCACCCAGTTTTAAAGGCACAGAAAGGCATAGGAATCATGTCTGGGCATAGAGCGGCGATAGGGGATACACATCATAAAGTCACCCCAAGTCATTGTGGTGTTCCTGAGACTCATCTCTTGCTACTCTTGGACATGCAGCACTGACCTAGACACACCTCTGGCCTGACCCTGTGGGGCACTTGCCAGCTTCTTAGGGACGCTGGTATTGATGCATGGAACCCATTTGTGCAAAGAGAATCTGAAGTTCCTTCAATGGCTGCTGGCCACTGAAATTTTGTGTGCCGCTATAGCTTCTAACCTGAATTTGGGATTATCTTTGAGAGGAAAGGATGTAACGATACTTCAGCATTCTGGTAGTCTCTTAGCTTCCAGTGTAGCTTCTTGGGTCATTGAAAAAGTGGATATACCATAGAGTAGCTTTGAGGATGTGGGGTCAGAAAATACCCGAAGGCTGGGAGGGGGAAAGTCACTTTGTCACCTTTGTCCTTTTCCACTTTTGTGTTTGTATGTGATAATATTGTTGCCACGAGAGGATATTGGAGTCTGAATAAGTACTTTGAGATTAAAGTATTAGCAGTGAATTAGATTAGAGTTCCTATAGCAGTTTTTGTGCATTTGCATTTTTCATGCAGTCCCTGTAAACTATTACTGTTTTTTTCTCTTTCTTGTTGCTCAGTGAAAGACCCAGGTAAAACAAAAAAAGATGGTGCCTGCCCTCCCCATTTATTATACTCAAGAAACAGTAGTTTGGTGTGTGGAGGGAAAACTGGGACTGTTCCCTAATACTTTTTTTTTATAGCAATGGCATAAGGTTATTTATAATAATAACAACTAAGTGGTATTTTTAGAAATAAATACTTTAAATTACTTACTGTTTTAAACTCTGCTTCAGTAATAAGCTAGTATAAGGAGTCCATTGTTTACATTAAGAATCAAGTCTGGTTTTGTCATGAAGATTTGGTCAGGTTATAAAATAAACAGTATTTTGTTCAGTGCAACGAATGGAGTTGTTTTCTTGGCTTTTATGAGGATAGTTACCTTTTGCACAGACTTTTATGAAGTTTGCATGCATAAGCCAATATAATCAGAAATGTTCCACATTAGAAAAATATTGCAGTGGCTCTCAGAGTATCAGAGGTAAGGTTAGATGACTTGATTTGTCTTTTGCATTTTCAGTTTAATATTTATGGTTGTGTGATGTAGTTTTATCACTGGATGAAAGTGTAAAGGGTGTGTACAAAGAAAGAAACAAAGGCAGAACATGCTGGTTTTATTTATTTATTTATTTATTTATTTATTTTTAAATACTAGTAGTTCTTTGCTCAGTGTATTCTTTTCCTTGCTCCCCGGCTTTTGGTTATTTTTTTTTCTGATGGTGCAGAGGTAGGTCTGTGTTTTTTACATATTCAGTTTCTTGTATTACGGGGTCTTAAAGACTTTTCATCTTATAAAGAAACATAGTGAATGAAACTAATGTTTCTTTAAAAAGAGGTTGGATTTTGAGTTGGAAGACCATTTTTGCTGTAGCAGTTGATTTGCTGTGTGATCTGCCCATGGCTTTGGAATGGAGCCACTTAGAATGCAACATTCTACAAATGTTTTAAACTCTTGCAATGGATGGAAGTGCAACGGTTTTAATTTTAAAGATTTTGGCTATTACAAGATTCCATCTACCCTCAAAAGTAATTTCTAGGTCCTTGTAATCAGGAATTTCAGTTTTCCACAGTTCTGCTCCGAGATGTTCTCATCCTGATGTTAATGGTAGGAAGAAATCTTCAAACAGAAATGCAGTGATTGTGACCAGAAATGGTCACAACTGTGAATGTGGTTTTTTTTTTTTTTTTTTTAGTCACATCCTGGTGGTTCATGTGTAGAAATTCTTCTAAACCCCCCATAGAACAGACTTTATCATGATGAGGAGTTGGATTGGGGATCAAGCCTGTAGAGAGAGCAGAGTGTGTACCAATATTTACATTGCTGTGCTTGTACATTAAGGTTATTATCTGAAGGGACATACCTCTCCTGAGGAACAACAAAATATTCAGCATCTGTGCTAAACTCTGGCCAGCTGGCACCTAGAATAGGAAAAAAAAAGCCCAATAAAACAAAAAAAACCCCCAAACTTTGTTTCAACTTGCTTCTTTTAAAGAAGGTAGTGAGAACTTTCTTGAAACAAACAGTGAGAATGAAGTAATTGACATGATGGATTAGTCATAGCAGAAATACTGAGACTTGTGAATTGAAAAGCCTTGAATTCCAACAATGGAAAATGGCATGCTGTCTGTCCATATTTGCCCTGAAAACATCATGATCTGTCATCTTTGTAGATGGCTCTGCAGCTGATAAGGATTTAAATCTCCATTTGTCTAATGTTTGGTCTTACATTTTGGGGAATGATCCTAAAAAACATTTATTATCAGATAAAAATTGCCTATTCATTTTATTATATTATTTATATTTTTTATTCTTGGTGTTTATTTGCCTGCCATTAAACACAGAGCATATTTTTTTTTTCCATATAATAATACAACCAGAAGGTTCTAGTATTATTAGCCACATATTTGTGCAGGAAGAGAAGGTTCATAAAGCCAATAAATCATTTTGCATTGAATTTTGTTCAGTACTTTAAAATTAGTTTCTTATAGCTATATCAAAATTCTAGTAATAGCTGTTCTGGTCACTTCACCTATTTCTGTTCAGCACTTTGACAAGTCAGAGTCAGAACTGAAAGTCAGGATTTCCTTTCTGTGACCAGTGACTTACCACAAAACCACTGGGTCCATCACACAGTTGATTTTCACCTGTACTTGATCAGCTGACACTTGCCATGCCCTTGTAGCTGCTGCTGTGAGACATTCCAGGTAGGACACCTTAGTGTATGTTTTGTTATGTGATTTTTTTTTTTTGACAGAATGGGAACAAGGCTTTTCCATCCCTTTGTCACCTCCCTCCTCTCACTATCTGACAAATCATATTTTGTGCTATTGACCTGTACTTTAAAGAGCAATTTTTCAGTGCTTGGAAGCTGATTATTTTCATGCATGTGAATTGGAAGTAATGCAAAAATCTGCCTCGTGTGCCTCGTTTAAATGAGTTTATGTGAGAGTAGGCCCTTCTCCACTCACTGTCCTACTAACTATATCAAAGGATATGCCACATAAAGCTTTTAATACTTCATTCTCAGTTAGTAGGAAATAATGAATGAAATTTGTGCCAGGCTGTAGTTGCTGTGTAAGTCAAGGGCCTCTCTGATTAGCTGGAAGATTTGCTTTTCTTCATTTTCTCCCCAGGTGTCCTTGCAGCTTGTGCTGCTGAGGACCCCACAAAAGCGACTGTATCTAGTATATACAGATGTAACAGAGTCAGTTATATGAACTTGTGCTTTTCTCTCACATTTTAACAAAAGCAAGCCATATCTCACTTTTAATCTTTCCCTCTGATTTCTCCTTGTTAGTTTTGGACTTCTTTGTTTTTTTCTGTGCATACATGTGCCCCCTTCTGATTAGAGTACTGCTGACTAGCTAAGTTGCAAACTGGTTGTACTGAATGCAAAACAAATCTATTAATTTAGTTCAGTGATGTGCAAATGCTTTTGCTGTTATTCTGCTGGACACAAGCTACCGGTAAGTACGACCATTTAGAGTGTATTTTCTAGTGCTCTGGACTTGTGGAGAAATTGATTGGATTGGCTCCGATGCCAAGCCAGCGTAGGGGTTGTTTTTGACAATATTTGTATCTTAGCTGGAACTACCAAGACCTCTAAAAACTTCTGTATTCTGTAAGAATACTGGGAAATGGGAAAAGGGGAGCCAGGAGATTAGACATACCTGCCAATTAAGAGCTAAAATCTGATTTGAAACTTCAAGTACTAACTTGGATTAAGTTGTTTTAAAATACTACTTTATTTTTAAAGCAACTGATGATTTTTCCTTATACTTCTAAAACCAGTGTAGTTGCTAAGTTCTACTCTGGTCAAAACTGGATGAGGTATTTAGTCAGAACTTCAGAACTGCTATTTCAGTACTGGCAGTAGTTCAGGTGTTGGCATGCGCTCTGCTGTCCCTGCTTGAACTGTGACCCTACCAGGAATTGCATCTCAGCATGGACTGCGTCAAACTTTGTGCCTTCCTGTGAGTTGCTGGTCTGGCTATTCTAAATATAAAAGTGAAACCTGTATTTGTAACTTCCCTAATTCATTTCAGGTAGGTGAAAGCTGTTTTGAGTAAATCCATTTAGTGGTACTTTTTTCTCTTTTTAAATTTTTTTTTCCCCTGTGGTGATATGTTTGCATACTTCTTTTGATGAGTAACTGCTTCCTAGAATGCAAGAAGTGAAAAGATGACTATATTCAATAATTTTCAAGTGAATATGACTATATTCAATAATTGCCTGATTAACTTTTTTCTTTTTTAATTCTCATAATGTTTTTTTATTGACACATAGTGACTATTACATAATTTCTTTTAAAGTACAAAAAAGAGTTTGGAAATGGTGATTTTTCACCTTGTTATTTTACAAAAAAAGCAACCTGTTCCATTGTTAGAGATGTATTTTGGACACTGACACTGGCTTCAGTCAGTAGTAAATATGCAGCTGAATGTGGTTAGGCCTAATACAGGGTGTTGTTAGTACATCCTGAATGCTTTGGCACTTTCCCAGACTTATCAGCTGGAAACCATGAGACAAAAGAAAATGGTTTATTACTATTCTGTGGTAATTGCTTCTTCCATCCCTCCATCTTGATTTCCAGCTTCAAAAGAATGCAGCTGATGGTGTGTTCATGCATCTCTTGGGTTGTACTTGCATCTTCCTCAATCACATGCAATGGGTATACTACTTACATCTATATATTACTGAAATGTCTGCTTGACAGAGAGATGCTTGCTCTGATATAAAGGGGATAAGATGGTAGAGTCCAATTACTTGTGGCTTGTACATTTTAGGTTAATTATGCAGTGGTTCCATGGCAGTAAACCAGTTGACTCAAGAGGAATAATGCTGCAAAGCTGATTATCATAAAAGCATGTAGTTTAATAAAGAATTTTGAAAGATGAGAAACAATGGAACCAGTGTAATCTGTTGTCCTTTGATTTTAATCCTTGCTTTTCAATGCAAAGTCAGAAGTGGTAAATGTTATGTTTACAGTGAATTTTTGAACAGCGTGAACTGACTGGATTTTATTTCCCTATATATAAGAGCTTGCTCCCTTCTAGACCAAAAGGAGGCAAAAAATACTGTATGTGTATTCAGAAGGGTGTCAACCTGTGCATCGTGTGCGTGTGTGTGTGTAGGCATGGTGTGTGTGATGGTTGAGCTGCAGGAATGTCAGGAGATGTGAATGCAAGGGGAGCCACCTTTGTCTGGAGTCTGCTGTGATGTTTTAGAAGTTCAAGATGTTGGACGAGCAGGGGATGCAAGATGACAGAAATCTTATGACTGAGGAATTAGAACTTGGGCAAAAAAATGAAGCCTTTTAGATTCCTAAAGCATTTGTGATCAGCAATATATGAAGCTGGAGAAAAATTAAACAAGCAATGGTTTTATGAGCTTTAGTCTCAATTGAAAAAAAAAAAAAAAAAGAGGAAACAGGATGCTGGGAAAAAGCTATGAAATAACCAAGATAGTCAAGCTGGAATAATTTGTGTGTGAGTCTAGAAGACTAAAGTCACTGCACATGCATCACAGATCAATTTCAATTGTAAATAAATGTTAGTTCCCAAGGCCTTTTTGAGGAATCTAGTCTGAAGTTAAATTTGTGTTGCCTGAGATGAAATTTCTGTCATACTAGATGTCAAATCTTTCTTGTTTTGTTAATGTAAAGGATCAGAACACCCATTCGTCCCTACCCACCCACCCCCCTCCATTACCCCCTAAAAAGGAAAATATACCTTGGTTATTATTATTTGGAAAGACAAGATATAAATGTCAGGGAGCTGCTTTATCCATATTGCTAGAAATGCCAATGAGAGGGTGTGATTGGCCATGTGAGTTTCCCACAAACTCCATGTGGGCTTTGGAAGCTGCCTTTTTACAGGGCTAGTTCTTTCCTCGGTGTTCCTCACACCATAGGGGGGCACAGGTTTCTAGAAACTGGTGTTACATTGCTGTGGTGTGGTATTGCAGACTTAAATGTGTGTTCTGAAGATGCTTGTATTCTTTCACAGCTCTTTGCATTCCTCAAGTCTTCTCTTACTGTTAGAACTGGAATTGCTGTTTGTTTTGACTGGCTGGTAGTTGTATTAACAGGCTGATATGTTATGGATATTTAATGAGGAATACATTAATGGTTGATAACACTATGGTTAATGCTTTGCATTTTATAAGCATTAAGTAAATATTCAGTGTTTAGTGTTGAATGTTAAGGGAAAAATAGTGAAGCCTTGTGTTTCGAAAGAACTTCTCAACAGTGAGAAAATTTCTGTGTGCACTCTTTTGATTGCAGGGTGATAATAAATGCTAAACAACATTTACTTCTTTTATCCCCAGAACAGTTTTTTCTATGCATATGTTTTTAAAAATACCTGCATGTAGGTAATTAAGAGTACATTGTACTAGCCCTGAGTTAGCTATGGAATGCTCTTTGTATCAGAAATTATTAGATGTTGATCTAGTTTTATGAGATCAAATACTGTAGGTATGTAGTTACTTCTGGTGAGACAGGTTTTTAAAAATGGAAATAAAAATAAATTTAGTTCTTATATTACATGCATCTCAACAAATTTGTGTTTTCTGTGATTATATGAATTGTTAGGTATTACTCATTTTTGGCTGGGTGCCTCATAAAAGCGTGCCTGTTCCTGTTTTTCATAATGCAAGCCAAGATGGGCAATTTAGCAGGCAATCTCTAAGCTGTCAGAATGCCAGCTTTGTAGAGAAAAACACTTCAGATGCATAAGTGATGAGCAGAACACTTTTTTATTGAAGCTGGGTAAGTTCAATGCATAGAAAATGCAAGTTAGTGATAACTGAGGAATACGTTCCTCGTAACCTTTAAAGAAGCCATCAAACTGAAAACTGTGTTACTGCAGAGAGAAACAGCCCTGATGTGGCATTTGTTTTCACCTGCTGTACACTTACAGTAGCAAACCATCTGTGACTTTTCATGGTAGATGGTTGCATTGTCTTAGAAGATACAGAGGGAATTTGTGCAGCTCTATCTTAGCTTAAAAGCACAAGCATGGTAAGTCATGAAGTTGCTGTCTTTTTAAAAAGAAAACTTACATTGAAGCTGGAAATATTGTGAGCTGTATTGTCCTACATGCTCTTCTAATAAACACATAACATTTGTATTTTTATGAGTTGCTTAATGGTAGAGAAGAACATGTATTTAAATAAGTTTAAATGATTTATTTTATTTTAATGGTTTTGATTGGGGTTTTTTGTCTAGCTCTCAATGTTAAGTTTTTATACATACATGTTTTTAATATGTAACACATACAGCAAGTGAGTAGACATGGTTTTATGTAGGAAAAAAACACTACAGAAACAGAGTTATAAGAGAAATGCTAGTGAAGATAAGTGGTGAGCTGGGAAGACTTATACATTGCTTTCTTGGTTCTTGAGGAGAAAGATACAGAGGAAGGAAATATGTAAATCCTTTGTTTCTACTTTAGTAAAAAAAGTGTGCTGTACAGAGATATCAGAACATATTTTTATGTAAGAATTATTTCCTGGAGAGAGCCTTTTGAATTGCAAAGCCTTGTAGTATTGTTTTGTTTCTTTGCTCTAATGTAGAGAGAAGTTGTGTTGTGTGGCTTTCCTGGCATGTCCTTATGCCCAGCCTTGCTCCACTGGTAAAACGGGAGACCTGATTTTTCAGAGCAGCTGCCCTCTGTCCAATCTCACCCGGTGCCATTCCTTCCACAGCAGCCAGGTCTCAGCCTCTCTGGCCTCCTCTTTTTAACTTCTCTTAAATGTGATCCTCTGTGACACACCCAGACACATAATTTATTAGTTTATGAACTATAAAAATTAAATGTATATCAATTGTAGGAGATAATCCTCTCTGAAGTATTGCTTAGTTCTGAATTACAACTGGTTATTTCTACAATAGGCACAGGCCTAATTGCACTGACCACTTTGACTGCAGCTCCACAGGCTGACCATCTCTTTTACTAATATAAATCAGCTACATTAAACAGAATATTTTACTGAGCTTATTGAAATCAGTAAAATGACTGAAAGGCTTAGTGCTGAATACAGAGTTGCTTTTTTTTGTGATGTTCTTGTGATGTTTTAGAATGCTTTTCACTGAGATAGGGGTAAAGCTCTTTCTCTCTAATGAGTACTTAATTAATATGAAACCACTTAATCTTCATTGTTGTTGAGACTTTCTTAATCATTGTGGTATAACAGTAGCATAAATAGGAAAATACAAGTCTTGCTTCTTGCTTAAAGGGATTTTGGATTTAAATTGAAAAAAGAATTATATTCTTTATATGAAGAACCTCTTGCTTGTTGTTGTTTTTCTTTTTTAAGGATTTGGACTAATTTACTAGAAATTTTAATCTAGGAATGTAGAGTCTGGCAAGTGAGTAAAGCCATGATACTTCTTTTTATTAGGATAATTTTATTGTTGTACTTTCTTGCCATGTGCAACTTGAGCTTAATTTAGATGATACAGCTTTTCATCCACAATCCAACAATGTATTTATGGTGTTCTGCTTTTATGAAAAGTGAACCTTTTCATCTTGTATGTATCTCTTTAAAGATCATGTCTTTTAACATAAACAAATTGAATAGATTGCATTTCTTATCCCATATTTCCTGAGTTTCACACTTATGATGGTAACTGAAGTCAGGCTGTTTTCCTGTGATTTCCCTTCTGACAGGTATTGGGTACATTGGGTCACTTACACTTATGGGATTTCTCACCTCACACTCAATTGCGTTGAAATATATTCATGGAAACTATTTATTTTCTGCATGGGAATGCTCACTATAAATATTGTATGTGGATTTTTATGAAGGATAATTTATTATTTAATATTTTATTTTGAAAAGGTAATTATCGTAACAGTTGGTCTCTGACTGTTGCATTTATGCCCTCAAGTACAGGAAAAAAGGGAGATGTTTAATAATGAAGAGCTGTAATGAGAAGTGTTCTGTTAACCATTGAGGAAGCCTGGTACAAGGCAAAATGGTTTCACCTTAAAACAAAACAATGCAGGATGAATTGAAGAGAGTACCCAGGAACAGTGAAAGAAGTCTGTCTTGTGTTGTAAACAATGGTGCTTTTGCTAGGTTTTCTTAAGGCATCAACAAATTAAGGTCGGGAGGGAGAGGAGAACAGGGAAGGGATTTGCAGATGCTGATGTGCAGCTTCTCTGAAGGGAGATGGAGTGGGAGGAAGCCCTGGTGGTAAATAAGCAACAGTGGCTGGTTGAAAGTGCAGGTTGAAGTTAAAACTGGCAGTAGATTTGGGAAAAAGATGTGCTAGGAAAATGCTTGTTTACAGTTGTGTACCTGAATGTGTAAGAACAGGCCACAACTGCATTTCCCAGTTAGTGGAAGATGTTGCAATAATTGCACTTTGCATTTCACCTCTCAAGCACATTTGGCATGGATATCAAGGAACAGGCTTTAGAAAATGTGTGTACATTAGGTAAAAGGGCTGCTTTGAGTATTTCAGCATGAGAGAATTGCCTGCATGCAATATTGCTGACCCTTATGTCTGTCATGGCCTTAATCTGCAAAAGCCTCCAGCACATTAGAATATCAGGTAACTTTAGCAACTGTTCTATTTGTGAAAAGCACGTGTTGCACTTTTTTCTCACCTGCTGTGTGGAGATGGCAGGGAAAAGAGTGCTTTAGAAAAGTGGCTGCTGAGGTAAGAAGTTACTCACAACTGCATTCTGAAAGAGGAACATCCTTACCCCTTCAAAACCCCCCAAAATTTACAAAATATTTCAAAACTTCAAAGAATTCTAGTGCTTTTAGACAATTATGCCTTCAGCGATTACAGTCCTCTGGGAAATGGTTTTATTTCTTAGGGAATTTTCCCATGAGCTAATGTGGTAATTGTTTCACAAAGCATGTTTAGGTAAACTTTTCAGTGTTTTCAATGTGGGTTCAGCTATAGGTTTTTGTGATTTAGGAGTATTCACATTTATGCACATTTTTCACTTTGCTTTTAAAAACCTTTTCCTTGTATGTAAGAAACAAACAAAAATGAAATTGTGCAAGCAATAAATTCTGTTTATATAATCTGTAGGAAGACAATGATAAAGCTTTTTAAACCAGTGGTTTTTTGGAGTATAAAATTATTGAGGTATAAGCTTGTGTGCTTTTGTTATTACAGCTGGGTCAGTTGAAACTTGTTTCTGACCTTAGGTTCCCTTTTTCCCCTCTAACCTTTTTGTGCCTCAGATCTTGCTCAGTTCATGGGAAGTCTGGCAGAGCAGAGGACAGTGGCAGTGTTTGGACAAGCGTTCTGAGTATTTCTGGATATCCAACTGTCACAAACTGTCCTTCATGTACTTAGGAGGAGACAAGCTCCAGTAATTTTTGCTAAATGTTTTCCTTTCCCCCACCCCTTTTTTTCAATTTTACTTTCTAAGAGTAAGAAAGTTGTGAAGTTGTGTTTTGCTTCAAGTACCCTTCTGCTGGTCCTCCTTCATCTGATGAAGTGCTGGACCATTGATGACTGTGACCAGTGCTTAGAAAAAGTTTTAAACCATTAAGCAGTCGCTATTTCCAGCCATTGTGCTGGAGAGTTTAACTTTTTCAAAATCCATCTTAAAAAGCTTGTGTTCATGTCAGGAAAAGAGCAGCATCTTTTACAGATTCTGTATAGTATGCCAAGAGCTGCAACTGATTTAGAACAAAGGTTCATAAAGACCAACAAGGTCTGTTCTAAATAGGCTCTGAGTGTGAGTAAAGCATTTCAGGCACATCAGAGGTGAAAATTCTATCCCATCATTATGTCTCCAGAAGCTGAGGGAGTTGCAACCAATCAGACCTTCTGTAAAGCAGAGTGCAAAGGAGTCATTGGTGGTGTTTTTCCTTGTGTTCAGGATGACATTTTTGTGCTGCATTTACAGTCTGAGGACTACTAGCTGGTGAAATAACACAGCTCAAGAACAGAGCACATAGTGGTCCTTGTCATTAGGCCATTGTTTTTTCATGGGTTTGGTGGCACCAGTGTTTTTGTAATCAGATCTCAGTCAGTTGGGATTTGTGACTGGTATTTTGCAAGTGAAATAACTTTTTTTAATGCTTGGCACATAGACTGTGGTCTTTTCTGTGCCTCTTTTTTGCAGAATTTGCTTCTTGCAATTAAAAGAAACTGTTCTCTGTTCTGGTTAACACCTTGAACACCATCTCATTTTGTTGTAGTTGTTTCTGTTGTCCCTCCATTCTTATCTTTGGTTTCCAGATTGTCCCGAGTCATGGCTGAGATGTTCATATTTTTCCACTTTTCCCTAAAGATGTGCTCTTTATTGGTGGCAGTGTTAATTGTAGGATCTGTAGGGTTCAGTTCTTCACAAGGAGGGGACTTCAATTTCCCCATTACAGGAACAGAAGGTGATTGTCCTATGGGGTGACTTTGTTCCTTGACTCTAAATGAATCTCAGATTCTGATCTTCAGTATCCTGATAGCATCCTAGACAAGGATGAAGTAGTGTCTCTGGAGATACCTTCTATATTAGAAGCAAAAAGGACAATGCAGTGTGTGCATGCCTGAATACTAGAAAACTGGGGTTCTTTAAAATAGTGTCTTGAGACTTCTGGTGTCTCTTTTTAATTAAATGTATACCGCAGACTTTTATTTTGAAAAGAAAAATGTTTCTTGGTGTCAGTTCTCAGCTAAATTATATGTGATGCTCACGACTAGGGATGAAAGAGTTAACACAGTTTTCTAGCAGCTTATTTTTTTCCACTGTTTTGTGATTTAAAGACTTGTAATGGTTTGGATGACCATGATAAGGGATCGTTCTGTATTTCATATACGTACATGTTTATATGTGTGTTAGAACAACTTGAATTTTAACGGTGATGGGAGATGAAGTTGGAAATAGTACCTACACATCTCTTTCTCTGTTTAAGTGTGAATTACCTATTCAAGCACACACCATAAAGTGCAATTAAATGGGTGTCTCTTGTGTTTAGGATTGGTGGTGATGGTTTTACTTGTGCTTTCTTTTGCTCCTCCTAAGTATTGAAATTGATGTTCCGCGAAAGGGAAAAACAGTGCAAAAAAAAGGGGTGCTGGCATCCATAGAAATAACTAAATTTTGTCTCCTTTTGTAGTTGGAAGTGACCAACTTTTCTTAGGACTTTAGTGAGAGTTTAGTAAAATAATTGGTTTAGTTAAAATAAATGCTGGATGGGGTTAAGGGATGGTTTTTGTTGACTTTTAGATTTTTATTGTATTTTAAACATATTTCTCATTTTGGTTCAGTTTAATAATCCATGATGTAGAAGTTCTTACAGCTGTTTTGCAGGACTAAGTTATGGGGTTTCTTTTAATGAAAAACCATGAGGAAACTCAAAGCTTGTCATCTGCAGGATGAGGTAGTAGCATTTTAAATTACGTTTTGATTTGTGTGTGTGCTGGAGAAAACTCTTTCAAAATACAGCAGGTGATATATTTAAAAAGCATTTCAGTAGAGTTGCCAAGCTGTTTGAAGTCTAATTTGACCATCTTTGCTATACATAAAAGTGTTTGAGAGCTCCAGGATAACCTTTACTTTGTTTTTGTTACTCTTTGAAATGAGAATGTAGAGGGATGATTCAAGATAAGTAATGAAGAATTACGCTGTAAAATTAGATAATTAAAACAGGGCAATAAAAGTCTGCAAAACCTTGAAGTGTGGGCCATTTGCTACTTTTACCATTTGTCTGAAGTTCTAGTAGACCAATACCTGCAGTTAATTTCAAAGCAGCATCAGTGCTGCAGTGTATCTTTGAGCAGATGTATTAGTTCTTCTGTGGAAGGAGAAGGACATCCTGTATTCAGTAAATATAAAGAATTTTGCATCTTGGTCAGTTTTCTTGAGGATCAGTTATAACTATTGCCTTGCTAACAAGAGTTTCCCGTGTCTTCCTGGTAGTCTGGAGCCTGTTTTGAGGAGTAGGGTAGCAATTGAAATAATGTCTGAACTGAGCAAGTTGTCAAAATCCATCCAGAGGTGTTCTTATGTGACAGATAGTTCTCCCTTGTTCATTGTCTCACATCTAATTTGTTTCAAAGGACCTTATTACATTTTGTAATATATAAATAGAACCATTTTGTGATACAGTTGATTTAAAAACAGGAAGAAAGAAGTCCAGGAAGAAAGAGCAGATGAATGCTCTTCTGCTGTACAATGAAATTATTGGAAATGTTGGATCCATTAAAAATTTGGTTCTGCCACTAGCTCTCCCAATATTTTAAGGGTGAGCTTCATCATGCACAGTACTAAGTGTCTTGCTTTCTGATTGTGTGTCAGTATTTCTTAGGAGATGGACTGCTGGCTTCCTCATTAGTCCTTTGGGAATAATTATAGGTATTCAAAGGCTGAAATTGGAGTTGAATCACTTTCAGTCCTGTTTGGTGTTTTGTGGAGACCAGTGGGAAAGCTTATAGTGATCTGAATGAAATTTTTACCACAGTTGTTCCTCTCCAACTCTCCCTGTTCTTTTGCCATCAAGGGGGTATCTCTGGCATCCTTAACTAGTCTTTTTTTCCCTAAGGAAGTGGATCACACATCATAAGTAGTATGGCTGTAAAAACAAATTGAAAGTAAAAGCTATTCCTCTTGGTTATGCTGTTGCAAATGAAGGTGATTCTTCTGAAGAGATTTTTTTAGAGTACGTCCTAAAAAAGGGGTGGTAAACATACGTTATTGTCCTGACTTTTCCCATCTTTTTCTTTCTTTGAATCTCTGATACACAGAGGCAAGTAGAAGAACATATTACGTTTGACAGAAAACAGGCTAATACAGAATGGGAGAAGATAACACGAAGAAATTGTGTTCCTATGCAGTATATAGCATACACAGCAGTACTAGGCAGGCAACTAACCTGGAGTTTTATACAGGTTTCTCCACAAGATTTCCACCATGCACTTTGTAAAGTCAGAATTGAGGTGCTCTTGAGCAGTTTTTGTTGACTTTGCATCCCATTGTTCTGATAAGATGCCTTGAAAATGAGCTTGTTAATTTTGCCATACTGCTGTCAAAAGGCTTTGACATTTCTAAAGGTGTCACTGAATACAGTGTAGAGAAGATATTGTGGTAACTGTAACTTTCTTCTTGAGCTTCCCCTTATTAATTTTTAGCTTTTATGTAGAAAACTGATTTTAATTTGCAAACTGCAAGCCAACCTTGGAACCTGAAAAAAAAATAACAGATGTCTTAAATCCCGGTGATATATCCTCTGTTAAAAGTTATAGTAAATTCTACTTTATTTAAAAAAAAAAACCCAAACAAACAAACCAGAAACCATGCTGCACATAGCCTACCCATCCATTACCATTGTCTTTAGTGACTTATCTGACTTACAGATGTTTCAAGACATGCAGAAATGGAGCATAAATTGAGATGTTATCAGGGAACGGCAAATAGCAGTGTCTCTTGTTGCATTTTTGAGCATGTGAGAACATCTAAACAAGAGCAAGATTGTTGGTACTGAGTTTATTAACCTCCTACTTGATGGCTTGCGTTATCATTTCAATATTAGTTTTGATTTCCTTCAGTTACTAAGTCAGGATTTCTCCCTTTTTGCTGCCTTAATCCCTGCCTCTCAAGTGGGCTCTGCTTTTGTATTTACAGACTATGCAGCACTTTCCTACTAATGCTCTGTATGAAAATGAGGTGTTTTCATGACTACCCTATAGAAAAGTAGATGATCCTTATACTTTGTAGAAAAGGAAGGCAGCCTGTATACCTAAAACTGGTGTATCAAGAAGTGTTTATTGCAGTCTTTGATTGTCAGTATTTTTCTGAGCTGCCCTTCAGTGGATAGGAAGAAAAGGAATTACTGAGGGCAGGTTCTGCTTTGTGTTTTGTGCCTATAAGCTCTGTTCCAACAGCTCTGAGACATAGCACCAGTCTGCCATAACAAGATGTGTGTAATAAAGGAAAAACAGAGTGCTCATCTTTATTTTCCCTACTGTTTGGTCTCTGCCTCAAGAACTGCCCCGTGCTGTATCCCAGACCACTTTGACTGTCTGATTGTCTATTTGCTCTATTGTTGCCTTTCCCTGGTCTTAAAATCAAGAGCCAGACATGGTTAGGGGGAAAAGGGGTTTTTGCCTTGGTATTTATTTAAGGATCCTCAAGGTGCACCACTTCATCCAGATGGAATGTGCCAAAATGCACCCACATGATGGATCACGCATACAAGATACAGGCCTTGCAAATTAGCATATCTATCAAAGATTTCCCAATGAGAGGCTTGAATGGAGCTCCCCATTCCAAGGAATCCCCTCCTGGAAGGGCCTGTTGTAGATTACAGGATGTTCTAGGGTAAACCTTGGTTTCTCAGGATAGCATAGGGCTCCAGCTGTGAGGCCTCCAGGAGGTTTGGTCTCCTGCCTTAACAGAGTGTTGGGTCTAAACTAAGTTATCAGTCTTAAGGAATTATAAGTATGCATGCTGAAAACACTGGAGATACGTAAAAGCTATATGAAAGGATATATAAAAAAAGACAAAACATCATCATGGCCTCACTATAAACTTTGAGACTTTTGCCATGAAGTGCAAGACCCATAGATGTTCTGAAGAACAGCATGTTCCAACAAGGAAATAGAAAAACCTTTCCCATTTTTCCCAGTAATTCCCAGTAGTAGCACAAAAAGCAGTGTGAAAGATTTGTTTCTGGGGAGAGAAAATTTTCTTCAAATGATGCATCTGAACTGTGACCTTAAGAGGATTTTTTGGGGGATGAGGAGGGACTGTAACATAGATGAAAATTGTACAAAGAAGAATGCTTTTATGAATTCTGAGCCTAATTTTGGGTAACTGGAGAGGTGTATTTGATCTCTCAAAGACCAAGTTTTCCAGATATAACATGATTAAGACTATGACTTGAATCTTTGTTATGTTACTAGAGGAAATACCTGAAGATAACTCTTTGCATAGAAATGTGTGGACACAAACAAAAGCAAAAGGCATCTTTTTGCTTTATTTTGACTGGCAGTGGAGGGTAACAATAAACTGGTTTTAGTTTCTTTTCCACCACCAAGAAAGGAGAGGGGATATAAGAAATTAACAGAAATGAAGGAGGAGGAAAATAAAAGCCAGCACAAATATTGCTTTTTAAAAAAAACAGATTGATTTGGTGAAGAAAAGACTCTTTTATTAACACCACAGTGTAGTCCCCAGACTAGTGTAAACAGTTGCATAATTTTAAGTTGATTAAGACAGAGCAGAGCAAAGAAGCTGCCACCAGTGTATCTGTTGAATGCCCTGCTAGGATGCTAATGTTTTCACTAAGTCCAGGTTGCATATTTAAAAGTAAATGTTCCCTTTGCATTACATCCTTCTTCTTGTGGCGAAAAGGAGGAAGAAGTTTAAGTTAGAATTCTGTTTAACTGGAGCCTTCACTATTGCTCAGAGTTTCTGAGGGAGAGAAACAGAGGGGCTTCCTGGATGTGCAAAATTATGTGCACTTCCAGGACCACACTGTGTGGTGTCATGATGGGGGACTGTCTCCCACATGCTTACATGTTTTTGTTCAGTTTCATCATCTCATCTGTGATGATGGTAAAGTAATACAATTTTTTTCAAAATGTTATGTCTTTTTTTAATCCTATTACTTGAATGTTATACTGTTAAAATCCCATTTTAACTTTGTTTTTATATGGGAAAATTTAGTACCCTCTTCTGTGTGGTCTAATTTTCATTTGTGATCTCTGTATATCAATACTGCCTCCAGCAAAAAGTGAAAACCAGATTAATTTGTTTTGAAAAAATTCAGACCTTGGGGTAGAAAGTGAGAGAATAAGTTGTGTGATGGGTAAAAGCACTGACAATTTCAGCATGGGCACCAGGTATATGTATTTAATCTGTGGTAGAGTTTGAAGCTTATCTTAGACAAAGTGTGATTATCTCACAGATTTATCTGCAGTGCAGTTTCTCTTTGATTTGTTGCATTGTTTCAAGTTATCTTACCTTTGAAAGCTGATGAGAACTTTGTAATATGGGAGCTTTTCCAGAAGTATTGTTTGTATTTCTGAAGGGAGTACCAGTCTTAAAATCAGGATTTCCATATGAAGTTTAGGTGTGTCTTTGATGTTTCTTCTTCTTGTTTGTATTATTTATTTCCTGCAGTTGTTCTAGGAAAATTTTAGTGGCTTGCTCAGATGCAGATGTTCTAAATCAAATATCTTTTTCTTCTTAATTATATAATTACAAGAGATCAGAAACAATGGAAGCATACAAATCCATGCAGATAGATTTGAACAGGACATGCATCCTACTATCCTGTCCTAGTAAGCAAAATCTTCTGTTTCACAATTCAAATTCTTGTATGCTCCTACTGGTGTTTCTAATAGAAGTTTCCTGTTAATTGGTGAGTTTACTGCAGTTAGTTGTGTAGATATTACTGATTCATACTGTTAAGCTGTGAATTAACATCTAAGTTGTAGGTGTTGCTTGGTGAATTGTCCAAGATTATGAGAGCCAATACCTGATACTGAAGTTAACGTTGCATTTTAATAAACGGTCCTCAGGACCACGAGCCTGTGCCTCTGCATACTTTTCTGCCTAAGTTCTCCCAAAGCTTGAGTGCCAAAATTCCAGATCAACCCCAGCATCAGCTACCAAAATCTCTTGCTCTCTGTGTTATGTTTTTGTATGAAAATGGGATCTCAAACAGACTTGAAATACAGGCCCAAAATCAGATCCAGGTGTTCTTTTTCAGCTGCCTGAGGTGAATGCAGAATCCCATGCTTCGTGCTCTACTTAGTGTGAATGTAATATGTTAATTGAAAATAAATATGGATTCTGTGGATCGGAGATACTGGAGGAGGGAGAGCTGTGAAAGGAAGTTCATTGTGGGCACAGTGCAGGGCAATTTTGGGATCTGTCCCTACATTTTTAAGCCTCATGCACAGCAGAGCATAGAAGGCATTTGTTTTTAACGATCGCTTATGATGAACTAGGTGTTGTAATCAAAGTCTTGACAGGCATCCTACTGCTATATTAAAACTCTTCTTCCTTAACCTTGTTAGTACTGAACACAAGAAAAAAAAATATCTGTTGAGGAGCTTGGAAATTATTGTGTGTGCCCTCCCTGGGATGGTGCCCGGGACTGAAGTGTTTACCTCTGTCTATTTGCTTAGCCTGAGGCATCTGTGATTGCTTCAGCACGGTGAGCAGCCAGGAAGATGGGAGTTTGCATGCATGTTGGGTGGCAAAGCAAGGGGATAGGCTGCTAGAGGAATGCCAAAGCACTGCATGCTTTCATTGCTGATGGGGAAAACATTTGGCCCTGGTTAAGAATATTTCAGACAAGGCTTGGAATATGTCCATATCACAACAACCATATTCTTGCTATCTCTTAAAGTCACCTAAAAAATGAACCCTAAACTCCACAGCATTCAACTTCATGCTGAAGAGAGAGTAGAAGAGCTAAGAATCTTGCTGGGGGAAGCAGGGAGCATCTATCAGTTTGGGATTTATGGTACCAGATGGACTGTGCTGTGTGTTCTGGCTCCAGTGATGGATATGTTAAGATTTGTTTTTCTCTCATGCATGCTGAGATGGAAGAAGGGAAAGCATCCATCACTGAAGGAGAACAATCAAAGCCAGAAAAAAAAAATGACACAGAATATGAAAGCACAGTAGACAAAGAAACTGTTTTTACTTCTCTCTCTTATATCATAAATGATCTCGATACATTTGGGCTGGGAAATCTAAACTATGTAAACCTTGTTGATGTGTTTTACCAACCAAGGCATACACACACTCTGCCCCCTCAACCTCCTCTCCCATAATGTTCAACAAGTGTGCCCCCATTTGGAAAAGCAGATTACAAATCAATTTTTCTTTTCTCAATACATAACAAATAAAATTAATAGTGTTTCCTAGGATTTAATAGAATCTTCTGTATTTAAAATGGAATGGATATGATTTCTTTAAATTGTTTTGGAATACTTAGACTAACAAAGTGGATAATCCAGCTTTTGGAATAAACTGACATGTAAAAACTGGCAGAGTTTTTAAACACTGTACATTGTAATTGCCTTTTGTTGGGGTATTATTACTTCAGCTGCACAATTATGGGAGCCTGCTGCATATTAGCAGACAGTTTTCCAATAACCTCAGGCTATATGCACTGAGTTGGATTTTCCTCTTCAGACTATCATCTTGGATTCTCCCAGACTACATAGCACTGCTTTTTTTTTTCTTTCTCTGTAGCAGTGCATGCTGTAGGCAATAGTGAGTGTAGTACTTTCTGCATTGTTAGGCAGTGAACATTATCAGCAGCTGCAATATTCAGGATTAGCCTTTTTGTTATTATTTGGCATCTGCAGTACCTACACGAATCTGTTCAGTCCTGTTTCTCCAGAAGGCAGCTGGGCTCTCTGACTGAGAGAACACAACCATAAATGCTTCCTGTCATTGTCACTATCCTCAGGAGTTCAGTCTTAATTGGAACTGCAGTTTTTCAGTGCAGTTCACTGGAATATATAAAAACTTGCATTTTATTTAAAAAACGTGGATTATATTAAAAGACATCTTCACACTTTGTAATGGTGGAATGGGGTCAGATCAAGGTTCTCAAAGCTACATCACAAATCAGTTCCTCAGTGAGACCTATAATCCAGGTTTCATAACCCCAAGCTTCATCCTTGGTCTGCTAGCAAGCAGATGTCTCTGAATTAATTATGCTATAGAAAATGTATCAGCTGCTATCCTGCAGTACAGCAAATATATTTCAGAATAGTAGATAAAATCTAGGACTTTCCTGGGGCTTGTGGAATTGTTTTTTTGTTTAGAAGGTGTCTGTCATCTAAGCTTCATTTGAATTTTTTAAAGCTGAAATGAAAAGCTTCACTGGCTTTTGTAAAGGGTCAGAGAAAACAATATTTCTAATTATTTTTGTGGTTATATGTTTAAAGATGCATTTGCTAAGGATCGATCTTCCATGATACTCATAATTTTGGTTTTACCTTTCTTACCTTACTTGCCACCTTTGGAAAATAAAGGAGCCATGTTAATGAAAGAGAGTTAATGAAAGAGAAGAAGCAACTGTTTCATGCAGACTAAATTACAGGGTATTCAGTTTTGCTTGTTTTTCCTAAATTGTCATAGATATTGAAAAACATGATGATCAATGAAATTTAAGATTTACATGCTAGCATCAGTTACCAGCATGCCACTTAAATCAGAGAATTAGTTAAGACATGAAATTACTTGGAAGAATTCCAGAAAAGGAATAACATTTTATTCCAGGAATAGTTGCACTCCTTTTAGGGTGGGTAGAGTGATGTTGAGACTATTTATGCTACAGACGAAAATAGTAGAAGAGGTAGAAGCAGTACAGTGTTGCATTTTGGGGAAGAAAGAAGATTTCTGAAGACCATTGCATGGTATCCTTCTGCAAAATTAAAATGCACACAAGCATACACACAAAACCAAACCAAACCAAAATGAACAAAAAATCCCAGACCAAGCACAATACATCTATTTATTTTCATCTTAAGGACACTCAAAAATGCAAAAAACATTTATTTTTATCTAAGTCTTGTAGAGATACACACAGAAACAGATCTTGTGTATATATGCTACAGTGTTCATTAATTCTTTTGTTTGACTTGCATCATGAAGTTGATTTCTCTGGTCATGACACTTGGCTTTTTGTTTCCTCAGTACTAATGCCATTTGGCTGAAAGGTAATCAAAGGTGTTATTCTTGTCAGTATCCTGGAACTGGAAAAGTCTGCCTGTATCATCAGACCAGTGAAATTCAGGTTCAGAAAACCATGCAAAAGATTTGAGACATGTAGGCAGCAAACACCAGTTGGCAACAGAGCACTTGAAATGTCCTATAGACTTCAGTCAAAGAAAAGCACAAGGATACATGTTGTCACACTCAAGAATAAATATTTTCATAAGTTTTGCTAGCACACACAAGGAGATCAGAGTTGTATCAGAACAGATTTATTTTAAATAAAATTATTCAGTTGTGTAATTTGCAGAAAGTTGGATAAAGGTCATGTTTTCCCTGCTCTTTGAAGTCTTCATGAAAAACATGACTTCAGTGGGAGAAAGACCACAATAATTTCTCTTTTATTACTATTTTTCTCCACCTCTACCTTTTTAAACAAGGTAATACTATTTGTTCTGTCAGTAGTCTTAATAATGTATTATACTTTAAAATTACTATTTTGGGATCATGGATTAGTTTTTGGAAGAACTAAGTGCTGCTCTTGGACTACAAATCTGTGGTGGTTAGTTAAAAGGCTAAATGAACTTCAACGTGTCTTGTTACTTTGACCTCAATGGAGTTAAAGCAAGTAGCAAGGCAAGTTCAGTGGCTTTAGATGAGTTATTAGTCAAATCCCTGCAAAGCAAAATAAATGTTATGTCATTCTGTTTTGTAATTTTCATCCAGAGAACTCTGGCTGACTGATGACTTCCCATATTCTGGTCCATGCTTTCCTGTCATTCCTGACATTTCCTGTCCTGACACTCTAGTCTCTACATTTCTTATTTTGGCCTAATGGAGTCTGTTTTGATTATGTTGCCTTTACCATGGCTATGGAGTCAGCCTGACAAACTCAGGATCAGTCAGATCTGTTCCCTATGTGATTTGCAGGCGGCTGTGTGCATGTGTGCACACGTCTGCAGTTGTTCATGACTGGAGCCTGTGCTCAGCAAGGCAAGAACAATGCTGGAACTTCAGGGAGTCCTGGTACTGCTCCTGTTTGGATCAGATGTAATTTCTGAGTTGAACCAGAAGACACATGTGTCAAGACCAGGAAGTTTTCCAGCCCTGTACATGAAGTGGAAGTGCGTGTAGCACTCTGCACGTTGAGCTTCTGGCCTGCAGTGTGTCTGCAGGTACCTGTCTGATTGGGATGGGTTTGTATGGGCTGGTTCTGTGGCATCATGCAGTGGTGGCTGGGACATCTTCAAGGATTTTATTGGTTTTTCATTTGTTCTGCTTTTTCCCCCTAAAAATTCTTACCTTTATTTTATTTTGGTTTTACTCTGCCCAATATTGTGATTTGGAAAGCACATAAACAAAATACAGATTTCTAAGAAGGCTGTTCCTATTTCTCTCATGTTCCTTATGCCTAAATTCTGCTTAATTGCCATCTTTCCATGTGTGTTTTTTAGTCAAGCAAATAAGCTGAATTTAATGAGATCTTTTTCCTTATGCAAGGACCTCTTCAGCATGAAGAGAGAAAGATAAGTAGTAATGCTTGCTAGCATATATCATAAGGAGAAATGTTAGTATTTGTAGAAGGAACACAAGGTTGTGGATTGCAGTTGTAACCATTCATCCTTGAATGATTCCTGAAAGTAGAGTATATTTGCATAATGCAGGCATGTTTTAGAAGTGGGAAAGAGGAAGGAGAATATTTTTATCTTTTTATTCTTACTCTTGTTTTCCTCTCTCATTCTCAGTTTTGATTCACGTTCAGTTTTGACAAGATTTTCTCTCTTGCCAGATATCAACAAAAGCAAAGAATGTGTTCAGTACTATTTTAAGCAGTACGTGAAGTGTACTTACATTTGTTCAGTTCTCCTGTGCATAGATGGAGAGAACACTGAAGTGGGGAAAAACCCCATCCACCTGATGTTCCTGATGCTTCTACTTTAGCTCCAACATCAGCCATAGTCACTTGGAGCAGATTCCTTAACTCAGGTTGTCAACTTTGTGGAGCAAAAGCCAAGGCTAGCTGGTGAAATGATGTGGAGCTGGCATGTTCTTATCCTACTGGTGTCCTTTTTTGTCTTGCGAGGTGAGCAGGAGTTGTCATTAGGGGCTGTATGAAGATCTTGAGTGCCTGGGCAAGCTCTCAGCTGACTGGGTGAGGTGAGGTTCTGCTGTGGTTCACTGCCTGAGCAGTGCCACGCAGCTACTGCAGAAGTGGGAAGCCTCAGCGTGCAGGCGAGCCGTGGTGTCTAGACATGCTGTGATTATTTCTTTGCTCACTTCAGTGTGTAGCCAAATATTTTTTCAAGTGTAGTAGACAGGTGTGAGCACAGTGCCTGCACCCATATAACAATGAAGGTGGTAACTGCGTGTGTGCTCCGCCAGGTTGAATCACACAGCTTGGTCATACCAGTGACTTTGGTACCATATCCTATCAGCAGCAGGAAGCAGCACTCCCATGTGTTTAGCTTTAAATCTTGTGAAGATTTCTTGAAACCTTCCACTAATATACACCTATGTGTATTTTTATCCATTTGCACAAGTCCCACCCTCTGCCCTGCAGTCTCATTCTTTTAAATTAATGTGCTTCTGGAAAATAAAATGTATCATGACTGAATTCTCTCCTTGTGTACCCATGTTTGTCATTGAGAGTAGGGACAAAGAGCTGTTTGCAAAGTGAGTTTGTCTGTTGTTTTTCCTGACCATTTTCATGGAAGTTTTTGAGTTAGACTGAAACTGATCATCAGTTCCAGTAGTCATTTTGAAAGGAAAGAGTGGGAGACAGAGGCATGAAGCAAAGCCACACCAGCCTTTTTGCTTTAGCAACTGATGCTAAACCAAAGCAAAAGTAAACTAAACCATGGTTGCCTACCTCCCAGTAAAATAATTGATGTGGTTTTTTTGCAGTTAGACTTCTAATTTTGGTGACTTTATTTACAGTTTCTGTAAGACTGGTTTGGTGTGGGCTGTGCAGACTGAGTTAGCCTAATTTTAGCTTAAATTATTGAATACTCAGGCTAGTTTCTGGTGCTCTCGTACCCACAGCATATACTGTGTTGTGCTTGATGAGAGTGCCACCACATTCATAGGAGCAGCAGGATTGTCAAATGAAGAAGAGAAGCAAGACATGAATCTGTAGAAATCTTAGTTTTGGAAAGCATATAAACAAAATACAGATTTATTAGAAGGCTATTCCTTCTATAAAAATATTAGTTTTTATGTGCGTGCACGCTTTTCCTAAATCAATATGATAGATTCATACTCTGCTTTCCAGTTTTGTTTAGGCAATTATTAAGATTAGAGTAAAAGTAAACTTGCTAAAGCTTTTATTTGGTTAAATAAAATCTGGTATATTTTTGTAGAAGTAAGAATTGTGAAGTGAGTGGTGGAGGGACAATGGTCAGGTTCAAGTGGTTGTAGAAAGCACTAGTACTGTTAGGCTTGTTTAGGAAATTTGAGGTACACAGCCTTCTTTGTAATGTTTCAGAGTCTAATAATTCAGCTGCTCATTCTGGTGTAGTGAATGCATACATAAATCACTAGCACACTGCATCTTCAAGATGGGTTGCTTGTAGTTGTCTGTAGAACTTACTGCATTCTAACAGTTATAATTAATTACTTGACAGACTGAATGTCTCAGAGTAGTTTGTCATCAATATGCACTGGTGATAGGTAGTTTGAGTGCTGAGGTGTTCAAATATTCTTTGGTATGTAGTAGTATGAAAAGCAGAATTTGATCCTCTTCCAAGTGTTAAATTTGTCCTTGCCTTTCTGAAAAGTGGGAGGCAGAGAAAAGGTGATGCAATGTCTTGTCGAAAATACAAGCTTCTCCTACCACCTTGGACTATGAAAT
This sequence comes from Lanius collurio, assembly GCA_020086605.1. Taxonomy (NCBI): domain Eukaryota; kingdom Metazoa; phylum Chordata; class Aves; order Passeriformes; family Laniidae; genus Lanius; species Lanius collurio. Next base: position 4,450,542 of record JACBWW010000011.1, on the reverse strand, counting down.
TGAAAGTGACTTTCTATCCTTTAGCTTTGATTGATCCCTATGCCATGGAGAACACCATCTAAATTTGCTTTTGGTGACTTCTACAGCAGAGTTTAATGTCGCTGAATTTCACAGAGGGCTGTGTATATGTGCACATATGATATAAATTCTTAATTTAGGAGAAAACATGTAAATTATAATCTGAAGTACTTGGTGATAGGGAGAACAGGATTCTTGAGAAATTTTGATGTGGTAACCGTGAATCTGAATCTTTGTTGTCTAACCTGGAGAATTCCTCTTGTTCATACAGTGTTTCCAAACATTTTACCCTTATGCATTTGGTAGATTTCCTGAGACTTCCATTGTCAGCAATTGAATCTTGGACTCAGACTGGCAGGGAATCTGAATCGTTTATTCAAAGGAGTGAATTGGTTTTATACACTTTTCTAAGGCACAATATTACCTTATGTGGTGTCACCTATCCTGTGTTGCCACATCAGCAACACACTTCTTAGGGGTCTGCCGTGTGACACCTCCTCCCCACAGGGCCCTGGAGACAAGCCTCTCTGTGCTGCCATGTGCTCCTTTGTGCTGCCATGTGCCTCTGCAGGCAGGTTTTACAGCTCACAACCCAATTCTGCCTTATAATTCCCCATATTCTGTAGGTCAGGAAAGCCCTGGAAAAAAATCACAAACACTTCTAGTCGTCTAGTACACTCATTTCATGTAAGTGAGTAAACAGAGTGGAACAATGACTCCTTTTTTGTCTCATGTCTCTGTTAAGGTTCAAGGTGAACTGTTGGTTACTTGTGTATTTGTTCTGTTCCATAGATATTCTCAGTCTAGGAAATGAATGCTTAAATTGGACAGAGGACTACTGTTTTTTCTTGTGAAGTGCCTTTTTCTTGAGGTGTTGAGCACAGGAAACTGCTATGTGTTTCCTGTCTTGTTGTGTCAAGTAGAGATAGCACTTAATTGATTAGAAACACTTTTTGTTTCAATAAATAAAAAAGCAAGATAATTTTTGAATATTTATATTGTATTTGTCATTCCTACAAGCTAGGTTATTATCTTGAAACGTGCTTAATGATGCATCTCTTTCTTGAAAATCGCCTTTGTATTGTTTTGAGGTATTAGACAGTAACTGTGTTTTTCTCTTGAACTCTATGTTTTGTGGAAAGATGGAAGAATACTAAAGTTTTACCCATCTGGATTTTGTCATGGATTTTACTCAGGGAAGATTTAAGTCCATGTATTAAGCATGTTTAATTTTAGTGGTGTTAAGGCACCAAGGCAGAATTTTACAGTAAGGATTTTTCTCAAATTTATGTCTCATGGATTTCAGTAATTCTGCAGCAGGTATTCCTCTTCTGATTCTCATCCCAAGTTTCGAGGTATTTTAAAGAATGCTTTGTTTTTTTTTTTAATTCCTATTTCTTTCCATTTAGTTCTTGTTCACACTGTATTGTTAAAGAGCCTTACATTTCTAACTCACTGACTTGAGAGACATGTTTTATGTCTGCAATAAATGTCTGAGAATTGCTGATGAGCTGTCTCCTCAATACGTATTATCTCTCTCTTTTGTGTTTCCTTAACTCCTAGGAGCCTCCAAGGTAGACCCAGGACCCCACTTTGACTGCACAAATGCTGAACAGAGGCAGTATGTGATTGCAGAGGGATGGTGACTAAAAGGTGGGTAAGAGACTGCATTTTGTTCAGCCAGTAGATGATGATGTCATAGAGAGATTGTAAGATGATGTCTGGAAAAAAAGACTTGTGATGTTACTTTGTAGACCATTACAGTTGTTCTGGCTTTCTCTTTTCCCTAAGCTAAGGAAATTCAACAAATGGAAATGAAAGGAATAAAAGAAAAAGAACCTGCAATTCTCCTCTCTTCTTACCTCTCTTAAATTATGCTCAACTTCAAAAAGGGAAACTATGTAAAAAGGAGGATGTTTGTTTAAAGTGACACTGAAGGAGTCAGTAAGACTGTAAGAGTAACATGTTTGTAGAAGACTATTTCAGGATGCTCTTTTGGAGGCTCCACACAAATGCTTACCATCAGTCTAAAAACATCTTAGGAAAAGGAAGCCTGTATAGCTAAATCACAAGGTAGAGGAGACTATTAAAAGCAAGAGGACATCTTTAAAAAAGCTGTGTCTGTGTTCAGAGAAGGAAATAAGACCAAAACATTCCTCTATCAAGCAAAACAAGAAGGTTAATAAATGCTTTTTTGAACCACACCAAGAGCAGGAAGCCAGCTGGAGAGTCTGTGTGACCTGTGTATGACGCTATGAAATGAACGGTCCAAGATAAAGCAATGGCAGAAAACTGAGTAATTCCTGTGTGTATGTGCTCACCACTGAAAAGTATAGGGTGATTCCTGTTTTGGAAACCTTCTTATGGGAGGCTTAGGAGATTGTCTTTCTGGAACAAATTGCATTTTGTCAATTTAGCAGGTCCAGATGTAGTTTACTCAGGTTTTTTATGAATGGTAGAGTGAAATGGACCAGCTACAGACTGCAGTATGCAGCCCCTTGCTTTTAAGTGTCTCAGCAGTTGAGTACTTAGAGATTTCTAATTTGATGCCATATTTCAGAAAGCATTCGTGTGGACTCAGGGAATCTAAAAACCAACAGACCTCTTGTTTAAACTGAGTGGATTAATTAAAAAATTAGATTGGTATCACTGTTTTAGAAAGGACATTGAATATTATAATGGAGATACTGAGAAAGGATTGATTTCTGTGAATAAAATATCTTCTGTGATTAAGAAGATATTTAAGAACTGGTTAATTTTAGCCTTCAGCTACTTGAAGGATGCTTACAAAGATGAGCCAATGATAGAGTCAGTGTTCCTACTTGTGGCAAACCATATATCAGAAGGTTAACATGTAGAGATTGCAAATTGAAGTGTTCTGATTTGGCATTGTAGGAAAAGCTTTTTCCATAGGAATGTAGTGCAACACTGAATAAAATTACCTGGGGATGTGGTGGGAACGGCACCTCTCCCAAAGGGGGAGCTTTCAAGTCTTAGTTGAACAGTGCTACTGCTGACCTATCTTCTGTGGCTTTTAGTGGCTAGTCAGACGGGATGACTGGATGACTCCCAGAGATCTTACCTAGCTGGCATTTTTGTGATTTGAAGTCAAGTCTTCCTAAAATGCTGTGGTCTTTTGAAGGAGACAACTGGCATGCAGATGAAAGACATCATTGGATGTGTTGTTCTATTAAATTAAGAAAAAGTATTTAACATTCAAAGTTCTCTTGAAAATTTTTTAAAGGAACTAAACAAGCACAAGTTAAGGAGGAGGACTGACAACTGTGTAAATAATTGGTTAAATGGTAAGGAAAAAAAAACTTCAGGAAAAAAATGTGCTGGAAATCACCAGTGGATTTCCATAGATATCCCTGTGAGTGCCCAGGGGTATTTTCATATTCATAAGTGACTTGGGACAAAAGTATGGTGACAATGTTTGTTTCTGAGACTAAGTTATTCGGGACAAAAGAAGGTAAACAAAAAGGGGGCAGACTGAAAAAAATGCAAAAGTACAGTATAAAACCAAGTGGCCATTAAAATGATGGAAGAAATTCAGGATCGGTAATGTTAAAATATTTTGAGTTAGCTTGAGGTCTTGGGACTATGAGCAGCAATTTATTGAAAAAATCAGCTCTATACTTTAGCAGCAATCAAGAAGTAAATTTCTTTCAAGAATTGCTCTGAAAGGAGAGAAATCAAAATATCAGACCACTTTCTAAATCTTTGATGTTTTACATCTTAAATATGGTGTTCTGTCCTGACCTCCTCATCTCAGAACACATAGAGTAGAACAGGAAAAGTTTCAGAGAAGGGCAGCAAGAATGAAGAAGAGCAGCAGGATGCAGAAGTCATCAATGGAGCAGCATCCATGCAAGAACAAGATGAGAGTTTCCACACTGGAAAGGAGATAGTGGCCAGATGCTAATGCTAGATGTCTATACAATTATAGAAGTTGTGAGGTGTGGATGGAAAATGAATACTCAGTGCCACTTAATTTTGTATTAGAAAAGAGATGAGGTGAAACAGGCAGGGAACAATTTAAAAGCTAGGAAAAGAAGTATTTTGTTTTGGTTTGGTTTTTTTGCATAGTGTGTAAGTCAGCTCTGAAATTCATTGCCACAGCATGCTGTGTGTGCTGCATGGGTATAAAGAGCTTCTGAACAAAGTTGGAAAGACTTTGTTCAGGGTTCTGTTGAAAAAACAGAAGACAGAAAAAAGAGGTGATAAACGAAGGTATTTCCTTGGGTAAGGAAGTTACTGAGCTGCAAGTTGTGGAAAGTATGAAGGGCTTTGGGAAGAGTGGAAGAGAATTTTTGTGTATGACTGCTCTGAGCATCTGCTCTTAGCTGCTCCTGGAGACAGAGAAGTAGGTCAGGCTGGATGTTTTGTCTGAGTTGGTTTTGTCATTTCAGTTGGGCTAAACAACGAGCCTGACCCACTATGGTGGTTCTTACATACTATTCTATAAACAGTAAGGTTGCAGGGTGTAGTCTCAGAAGAGAACTCTGTTGCTAATGCTATTTTAAAAAATGCTAAGCTGTTATGTAATTTGAGCTCTCCCACTGAGTTGGGAGCCTTTTCCCTCATTGTGAGATAAATGCTTTTAATCTTATTTTGGCACTTGATAAATTACAATTGAATTTGTTTTAATATGTTCAAGCTGTTTCTTTGAGAGTTTAATTCTTAGTCCAAAAATCTCAATTTTCTGTTTACTGTGTTCCCTGTACAGTCTGCAGTGTCTGCCAGGGGGCTTGGAATTACCAGAACACCTTTTCTCACTCTATAAGTTCTAGTGATGCCTGTTTTGGTGTAGAGACAGTAGACTTCAAGGGGAGAGATAAGCCAGATGAAATGGCAAATCATGAAGGAAGTACAAAGAGAATGAGAAAACACTGATAAGTTTGGAGGTAATTTTATGCTTGCAAATTAGCTCAAGAAGCAAACTGTTGGAGTTATATTATCATGATCAAAGGGGAAAGGCTAAAAGTGACAGTATTTCATAATGATAGCAGTTGAAATGGAACAGATATAAGATGACTGGAAGAATGATGGTCATGGGAGAAGAGCAGAGGAAAATAGGTAAATTGATCTGAAGGAATTGAATGACAAGACTGAGAAACGACTGAATAAAATTCTGAAGAATTAACAGAATTTTAGGAGCTTAGAGAGGAGCAGATACTGGGAATGAAAGAAACAGTGTGTTTGGTTTTCCATCAGTGGTTTATGGATATGAGATGAATAGATCCATGCAAGTATTAAAGAGTATTCCAACTTCCTATACCAGTATCTGTACTTCCTCTGGGAAGTGTTTCAAGGGGACTTGAAATAAAAAAATTATGGAGGGAATTTTTTTTTTTTTGTTAAGTCAGAGAGGTTAGTAGCTCTTGGCAAAAATGAAATTTGTTAAAACGGTAGCAAAAATGAGTGTAAGGAAGCTGAAATAGAGACTGAGAACTTCTATGTAATACAGCCAAGACTTGCAAAGACAAAAATAATATGAAAATTTGAAATAGTGATGTACAGTCCTGAAGAAAGAGTATTTTTCTTGCAGGAAGAGGAGATAAAAGGGTGTTGTTTTAGATAAATGTATGGGAATTGCAGAATAAGAGCACTTAAAAGGGAAAGAAGAAGAGGTATGTAACATAAATCATGACCCATTTAAAGTATTGCTTAGCTCAGCCATTTCCCTACCCACCTAATTCT
>JACBWW010000011.1:4318841-4444450 GCA_020086605.1 Lanius collurio | reverse complement strand
TTAGAAAAATCTAAGCAAAGGCGTAATCATTCTATGTGTTTCTATTTATGAGCTCAAGGTGACCTTGACATATTTGGTCTCTGAAGTGAAGATTCCTCAAAAGGAGCAGTCAGAGCTATGTTTCAGTGTATGCAATCTGTGTGTACATACTGTATGCTTATGAGATTCCAAAGTGATAAATGAGAAATGATGGCTACAAAGCTACTGAAGTGATTTTGGATATGATGGAGACATCAGTGACACTTCATGTAATTTAGTCTTTGACTGATGAAAGCTGTCAGCCACTGAGAAAGCATTGGGATAGATGTCACTAAACAAATTGGATTTTCAGAACATTGTTAGTTTGTGAAATAACTTTATGGAATAGATTTTTTCCCTGAAAGCTTGTAAATGGAAATCACTAAAAAGAGCGTCATCATTAAGAATTAGATAAAACATGGAAATCTAAGTAATCTAAATAAAATAAGAGGATATTTCAGACTTGCAAAAAATAGAGTATATTTATTTTATTATTTTTGTGACACAAATACACAGAGTAGCACAGTGCATGCTCTGAAGAAAACACACAAGAGGCTTCCCTTTATTGAAACAAATATGTCAAGAGCCATTCATTCCTCATTTAACTTTAGGTTATTTGACATCTCCTTATTTGTTGTTTGACAGCTTCATTGAGAGCAGTACAGCAGATAGTACATGATTTCTATTGTGTCAAGTTTTACTACTTTTAAACAGACTTAAAAATAGAACTGAAATTTTTAACTGTTGTGTTGGAGGAAGAACATGAAATTATGATTTATTCTCCTTAGAAGGATTTTTTCTTTCTCTTTTTTTTTTCCTGTTTTTTTTTTTTGATTGTTTGTTTGTTTTGGTTTTGTTTGGTTGGTTTTTTGTTTGTTTGGGTTTTTTGTTTTTTTTTTTTGTTTTTGTTGTCATGCTATATTTTAGGATCTAGTGAAAAATAAGCAAGTTCTTACTGACAAGGTTCAGGCATGTGCTTGGATGTTCCTCATATATGTAAAATCTCTTTATATGAATGCATAGGGTCTTGAATATAAGCATTGTAGTAATTAAGAATTTGGCCTTTTGTTTTTGCAAACTCTGATGGATTGGATATTTTAGCTGTAGAATGGTCTTTGAAAATCTTTTGTGCCTTTCATTGTTTTTAATTTTACCTGGTTTATTTTAGGAAAGGATTTATTAACTTGATATTTCACAGAAATTTTAAAATACCTGTGTCTTACTTCAGGATTTAGTGAATAACTAAAACTGTGGATGAACTTTCAGAAAGATCTAATTGAAATATTTTTTTTTTTTTCGTTCTGGCTTCTTATTCTAGGACTGATAGCTTTGTCAGGGTTTCTTGTGTTTCTGATGAACATTTTCAGAAGACAGAACTGATACCGTAGTTGCCTGGTTTTTCTGTTGCTGTTCTGATTGAATCAGAGATCTATATGCAAGGTATGATATGGAAAAGTGCCATTTCAATAGGTGGAACCCTCTTTGCTTATAGTCACAGGAATTAGAGGAAACATTAAACAGTGCTTTCATTTGTGTGTTAAATCTTTGCAAGTGTGTGGTAAAAAATTTTGTTGAAGTATAAAATATATAAATCATCATCTTTGCAGTGGTAGTGTTAAAAGAACAACAAAGTGAAGCAGTAGCCTACTTGCCCCTTATGCAATCTGCTCCAGTGGGAGGCGTCTCTGCCTGTGGGATGCCATGACCAGGGTTGGACCTAGATGATCTTTAAGGTCCCTTTCCACCCAAACCATTCCATCACTCTCTGATACTCTAGGCATTTTGTATAATCAGTGCAGACTGACCCATTGGATGGTTCAGGCCACCTATCCCATTGAATACACTACTGCTTGTCCAAAAACTTGTGAAAGAATCCAGAAGCTTGGTGGAATAAGTAGGTGTTTTGAATATTTACTTTGATAGAAAAATGACATATCAATGAATAGGTGGGGAACAGAAGTGTTCTGTAGCAGTGATGTAGGTTGGGAGCCTGAGCTGCCTCAACTCTCCCTATCCTTCATATCAGTCTGCTAAATTTTGCTGTCACTTAAGCTGTTGCTGTGAAGACAGAATATATTGGTTATTGATGGAAAGAAAAAAATAAAAAACTGGTAATTAGATGGAAGTTGAGAGGAGTTGGGAATCTGAAATGCATTTGCAAATGGGGCCCTGGGGCTGAATGGATTTTCCATAAAAGGTGTATTCTCCTCCACTGTATTTTGGTTGACTTAGCTGTGACAACCATGCATTTGCTGAGAAGTGTTTATTTAATACCCACTGCCCTTTAAAACTGTACCAAAGAACTTCAGGACTGAACCCACTGCAAGAAGATGAAGTTGCCTTTATTATCCAGCTGAAGCAGGATGTCACAATAGTAATTTCATGACACCTTGGAGTTCATCCAGCAGTTCCTTAAAGTAGTAACTGCTTTAATATAGTCTTTATTTTGGAAGTTTGCCTAGCAATAATGTTCAGAATACCCACCAATAGTGTTGTTGTAGCAGTACAATTTTGTCCTTTAGTTGGTGATTCACATTTAAAATGTATTATATTAAGTTTCTATGAAAGCTAAATACCAGCTACTGTGAAGTACTTCTATACTATGATACACAAAATGACAGAGAACTGTTTTAAGTTGAATATATTTTTTTAAAACCCAGCTATTTGAAATTGCTGTATCACTGTCTTCCTTCTGGTTTCTCTTTATATCCATGTACAAATGTTGACAGGTTTTTCAGTGCAGTTTACAAATATAAAAAAGTGTGTCCAGATGGCTACAGCAATAATCTGTGATGTGATGATCTTCTTTTTTAATTATTCAACATGTGACTCCAATCTCTCTGTTGCCTTTTCCCAATTTATATAGAATGCAACAGCTAAGCTTGCATTACTTTCTTATTGCCTCGTTTTTACCTGCTTCTGTTAACCTTGCCTTTGCTCGAAACTACTTTTATGCATCTTCAAGATTTGACAAAATTTTTTCATCCAAATCTAATCTTAATCTTCTTCATCCTCTGCTCAAGTGATACAACTTCTCTCTTCCCAGCTAATTTTTTCCTATGGTTATCTTGATGCATTGTCATCTGCTGCTCTGTTGCCTGAATGTCCTCCCAGTCCTGAACTTGTGCTTTTAACTTTTAGTTCAGTCAAGCCATGTTTCTAATCAGTTATTTTGTGCTGTTTTTTTTTTTTTTTTTAGTTTTTTGGACAGCTTTTAAAACCCAAGCATTTTGTAATTTAAGAGTATTTTTATATATAGTGATGTTTCAGCACACTGTTAATGCAGATTAAATCACAGCTTTACTTGTAGTTGTGACTCTGGTCTCACATAGATTCCTAATTCTCACTGGTGAAATTTCAAAATTCACTTTTGCTGTGACTGGAAAGCTTGCAGTACAAGACTGAGACATTAGCAGAAAATGGGAGCATAGCTGTGCTTGGTCAGGGGGGCATCCAGCCAGCATCTGGTCTTTGTCAGGAGCAGACAGCACGTGGCTCAGGAAAGAGGGTAAGACCGCAGCAATCAGCTAGTGGGATTTTTCCGGAACATAGTTGCAGTTTCAGGCTCAGGAAGTTCCTGAATTTCACACTGCAAAATGTGAGTTCACAGGCACTTTACAGCTATCAATGGGTCCTTTTCCTGAAGGTCTTCCTGAGCCCGTTTAGAAACTCTGTAATTTTTAAAAATGAACAGGACCCTGTGGTACAGACTCTGTTCTGAACTGCTGTTATTCTCAGCACTTGAAACTGTGTTTCTGCTACAGAACAGCCTGTGTTCTATGTTGTTGATGGTGTTGACAGTCTGTTGGGTCCTAAGAAAATGTGTTTGGTTTGCCAGTAATAGTACCAACTGGAAAAGGAGCAGGCAAGTGTTGTATAGAGAGAAAAGACAAGATAAAATGCAGGGCTTTGCGTGTCAGTCCTTTAATTGCTACAGTTCTTCCTTCTCCATTTCCTTTTCCTGCCCTAGCTGACACTTCCATCCTTTCCTGGATAATTTTCTTTCACTTCATGCCTTTGCTTTGTCTCTTAAACCTCCTCTGTTTTTTCTTCCTCTTTTCAGACCTTTATTTGCAAACAATCATTGCCATTTTATTTTCCCGTTAAAGTTATTGTGTAAAAGAAAAACTTTGCTGGCTTTGTAGTTTGTCTGAGGTGGAGAATCCTTCCTTTTATCACCTCATTTCTGATGGCCAGTCTAAGGATCACAGTTCAGTGGATGTCCCAAGCAGTGCATGGGGCAAGGCGCTCTCGATGACTGGAACAGGAGAATAGATATGAGTGGAAGGAAACTTTAAGTAGGAGTCTGTGTCTTGGGAGAGTATCAAAAAGGCTGAGGAGCTAGTGGATAGCTAAGAAAAAAAAAGGGATTTGAAAAAAGTGCTGAGATTTTGCTGGAACTTGAGCCTAGTCTGTAATGATTTGACTTTATTCCTACCCTTAAATTGCCTGTGGTTCTCTTCTGTGTAGGCCAGCTGGGTTGGCCTGTATTTGCTTAGGAAGCTGTGGTCCACTGGCTCTACACCCCACTGATGGGGCAGAGAAGCCCACAATGTGATAATCGAGTTCTGAGGTGTTATTACAAACTCCCGGCTTCCCTCAGGCTGCTGTTCTTGAAGCAGTGCTTCCTTTGCACAAATCACAAGTAACAGCTCTTTGGGAAGTGCTGAAGAGCTGGCTCTGATGACAGATTCTTCTTTTGTTAGTTGTCACCCTCAGCTACAGATATTAGCAATCTTTTGGCAGAATGTCACTATGAATTCAAGGTTTGACTTTTGACTGCGTTAGTCAGTGACAGCTGATGGCTATCTGCCTCTTGCAGAACTTAAAATTCATGCTGCACAAATGAATGGTGGTATTTAAAAGAAGTTGAAGGAACTCAGTAATCAGTTTTTTAATTGAAGCTGACTCTCACTTTATGCAAATACAAATTAGAATATGCTACTATGCCGCATAGTAAACAGTCTGCATTGCTGGGTCCAGTGATGAGATGTGATAGTGTACAATGGATTATTTCACTGAAGAAGATCTATAGCCTCCAGTCTCATCTCGATGTTGAGTGAGGTGATCTTTGAGCTGTTGCTGTAATCTAATTGTGTATCTGACTGATAGGCAAATTGTTTTTCTAAAGCTATTATGAGTAAGGAATTTATTTTGAAGTAAGTATACTATAAAGATGTATAGGTTTGGGAGTTTTTGTGCATTTGACAGGAAACAGGATTTGCAATTGCTTATGTGTTTTGTTTTGGTTGGATTTTTTTTTTGTTGTTGTTGGTTTTGTTTTGGTTCTTTTGTGTGCTTTTTTTTTTTTTTTTTTTTTTTCCCCAAAGTGCCCTCTTGATGCCTTTTTCTGGCCTCCCCACCTTTTTTCCTTCTGGGCTCTAGGGCTTGTCACTGGTGAATTGAAAGTACACACATTGCCTTAGAATTTAGCCATATTTCTTGGTAGATGTGATGACCGACTCTTTTTAATATGTTCCTTTCTGCAACAATCTTCCTCTCAAATGTTTTGTATGAGTTGGAGGAGTTTGGTTTTAACAAGTCAAGAAGAATTACAGAAAGAGGCACTGAGCTACATTGTAGGGGTACTATGTACTCCAGTTTAAATAGCATATGAGTGCTGGTACCCTCTTTCCTGAATTGTCTATATGGTGAAGAGGAAAGAACAGCTCTCCCTGTTTCCTTGTCACTTGCAACAGCAAGCATTCTCTTCTTTTAATAAATTGTAACAAGAGTACCATTAGCAATACAGTAGACAAACTAAGTATTTTTCATAAAATTTTCATGACCAAAGACTAAATAATTATTACTGTTTTAAAGTGTGTGCAGTAGCAATATGGGACAGTATTTTTCTTTGTATTCATAATTCTGTTCTAATGTACCCATGTAATGTATAGTGTGTTTCATTAGTTCAAGACTTTTTTTTTTTTCCAGGTTTGTGCTACTGCAAAAAGGTTATCTGGAATTGTTACTTCACATAATCATTTTTTTTTTCAAATCTTTACTGTTTTGGAAACTAAGATGTGGAACAAGGTGTCCAGGAAAAGTGGAATGAGTCTCCTGCAACAAATTACATGAGCAGCATGTGGAAGAGTAAACACTGGTGTCCATGGAAAGAAACCCCTGACCTGCTTGTGAATGCCTGTGCCCAGAGCCAGTCCTGAAATTGGCATCTTTGAAACATGTCAGACTGCTGTTAGTGTACTTATATTGGCATAAGCTCACTTCGTCTTTCACCAAAATGTAGTTTTAAACTGACACTTATAGAATTGTTAAAAATAATTATTTGAAAGCATCTTTTTTTAGAACAGTTGCAGCTAGTGTGGCAGCTTTTTTTTGCATACAGTAGCTTATTTTGATTGAACAAAGGCAAATGTAGTTTATAATTCAGAGGTAAATTGTACTTCCAACACGATGTGCTTTAACTGATCTAGAAATATTGACATCCTGATTATTTCACTTTAAATATATGACTTTAGTGCCTGGAGGGAATAGTCTCTAAATGAATCTGCTTGGACTTAGCAGTAGCAGTTACCTGCCTTGCATGCTTATCTATGCACACTTTTTCTGTTTAGCAATACGTGTCTTTTTTTGGCTTGGCTAAAACAGAAGTCTTGAATTGCTGTTTTTTTCTTCATCAAATGCTGTTGTTGGAGAAACCAAATGCTACATTTGTAAAATATAATACCTTTGCCTGATGGCCCTCATTTGTCTTTATATTTCTTATAGGCAAGCTGGATCAAAACAAAGGGAATGAGGGATAGAGTAAGTGCACAAGATGGTTTACATACAGAAATAAAAGAATATATTGAAATAAATTGCATTATATTATTATTACTTATTCTGCTTTATTTTCATTTTGTATCCTCAGGTGGTTTTACAAACTTGTAGAATGCAATTTGTTGAAAGTCCAAATAAAGGTCTCTGCTGGAAAAGTTATGCAAATAACAGGTCAATGTGCAAGTCTCCCCAAATATTTAGCAGTAGTTAAAAAGCTGGTCAGTGTCACTATTTGGATATGTTTTGAAGAGTTTTGACCTGACCATTATTGTCATTGTAGAGAGAGATTTGCATATGAAAATAATAAAAAAATAGGAAACCAGCCTAATCTTTTCATGTTTAGGATTCTCTTGGCTTTGTCTTGTCTTGTCTTATTGCTTCAGGCTAGCTATCACTTCTTGGAACAAAAGCTGCACTTTCAGTAAGGAGAAGGGGTGATTTCAGGAGAGATTGTTTTGTCTGCTTCAAGCCTTCTGCCTTGTTGCAGTGTTTCAGGTCTGTGTAGCATGCTTCCACAGGCTCACTCTTACAGCTGTTATCTTGGGCAGCGATAGAATTTGTGCAGCGGTCCTTACTCAAGGATTTACAGAAAGGAGCAATCTAGCCCTTACAAGTTCTGTGGAAAAAGATTCAGTTTTGAAGTCTTTTCTGAGGTGTCTGTTCATTGCTTCATGCTGTGGGTATATACTGAAGGTGTGTGTTTCTTTGGACGGTCTTTAATTGTATTTTTTGTGGGGGTTGGGGATGTGTAGGTCTTTTGGTTCTTGGGGGAGGAGTTTTGTTTGGTTCGTTTTGCTTGTTTCATTTGAGGATCTTTAAAAAATAATTTTTTTATTTTTTTACACTAGCAATGTATTAGGTGCAGTCTCCAGACTGCTTTCTCCTTCCATGCATGCAGTAGTGTAATAAAGTGGATAGTGACTTAAAGAACTTGTGGTGATGTTTCTGTCTTGATTTACTGTTCTCTTGTCAGTTAGGGCCTCTGAAGGCTCTCCTCTGAGCTGTTGCAAGTAAGTGTCTCCTCACAGTTCCCTACAATAATATATTTAAATTAATACACCTAAAATCATTAATAGACTGAAATTAATAAAATAGTGCAGTGTATCTAAACACCTAGAGGTCGAGGTAGAGAGAAATTTAGACTGTTACTGTTTTTCTCTGAGATCTATTGTCACAAGTGCATTCACACACTTCTTTGTTTCTCCTTTCTCTTTGTCTCTGGATATTGTGGTTGGGAGAAAGGAGTGATTACTGCCTCAGTTTTTGCCATGTGAGATGCATGCAGTGAGAGGAAGAGTTCAGCTAGTATGGAAAAAAGTCTTTGGCCCCAAAATTCTTACACAGCATGACTATGACGTGTAAACAGCGGTGTCAGAGATCACCTATGGCATGTCAGTAGTCTGACATGAAAGGGGATGCTGTGTGGGTTTGTAGGCCAAGGAAAGGTGGGGGTGTGAAGGAATCTTTGTTTCTGTTACTGAGTTCTATTTGGGGGGGACAGGTGGGAGGAGTCCCCTTGATACCTCCAGAGCACAAGGCATCAGACCTGTTGACATTTACATCTTAGTCCTTACTAATACCATGATTAGTCCCACGAAGACAATCATCCATTTTTTAATGAAAACCAAGGCATCCATACTTGTGTACATATTTAATATTTGGATGAAGTGTAGAGGTCCTTTTCTTTCTTTCTGAAGAAACAGGATTATCTTTTTGTTGTGTTCTGAGTAGAGCTGGGTTTTTTTTGAAACTTGGCTGTGATATGGAAGCCTGGTTACATGAGGACCATGGGGCTTCATTTACAGTCCAAGGAGACAAAGCTGGGATTCCAGTACGAATGTTTCATTCTTGTTTAATTCCTTTCCATTATATTCACACATTTATAAGTATTTCTGAGACTTTCAAAATTAAAAGAAACAAAAGGGAGGGTTTGGGTAGGTTTGTTTTTTTGGTTTTTTTTTTTTTTATAACATGATAGTACCATATTACTAGGTGTTGGGATACTTGCTGCTGTACTGTGTGCAAGAAAAACAGCATTTGAGACCTTCATGAAGGTACTAAACCTTCATTTTGCTTCCTAAGTGTACAAAAGTAATCTTACAGAAATATGAATTAGAAGTAGCTGTTAGTAGTATATTTGTATGATCTGTAAGTTAGGAATAGGAATGCTATAACCCCCCTAAACTGGTTGAATTTGTGTAAGAATAGTACATAATACATTTAAATATCAACCTTGCAGAATTGGACTATCAAACATTGGAACAAATACTTTATGCACTATGTGCTTTAGTACCCAGAATTTTTATGAAAAGATACTGCCTGTTGTGAGCCACAAGCAATTTGTAGGGCCACAGTCATATTGATACATGACATCATAGGATATTACTTAGGAAGGTAAGACTATGAATTTAATTGCCTAGAAGCTCCCCCCGGCTTTTTTTTTCAGTAACTGAAAAAAATTTAGCAGAGAAGCTAAAATTGACTATTAAATGTACTGCTCAGATGTATTATGTCTTTGATCTATTTATTTTAGTTTAAATTAATGAGGGTTAGAAGTGTCCAGGTCTAAGCTGGAAGGCATCTAAAGGCAGCAAAATAAGGTGGTAAGAGAAGAGCAGTTTCTCTTATGAAGGCTGATGCTAGTAATGTTAGGGACCAATGTTTACTGTCCATTCTGCCTTCTGAGTGTAGCTTTTGAAACACACTGCTGTTATTGTGGAGTATTCTTGTATCGATATCCCTTTGTTTTATGCATTTAGGATGTTTATTTTACACAAATAGCAGTTTCCACCTTATTAAACACCACACTACAATTCAGTGAGATCAAATGTATTAGAAGTCAAAATTGCTGATTTTCTTTTCCTAAACTGCTCCATAAATTAGCAGAGTGACTTTTCTGCTTTTATGGAGCTGTCTCAGATCTCTGGTCTTCCCTCATGAAAGGCAGTGATGTCTCATATCTGCGTGTCATCAGCATGCAAGCCTGTGTGACTCAGTAAAGCTGTTAGTGGTGAAAGTTTCTTTTGGGGGTTGTATGATTAGATTGTTACTGCTTGGAATGTTTTTAGTGATAAAACTAAAGGAACTGGGTTGGATCTAAAATTATATTGACACCATATATATATATTCTATTACTTATTTAGGTGTCTGGTTATTGGATGTTTCAAAAGATCAGGGAGTTGAACTTCAGCTTTATTCTGATTCTGAATGAAAACCATTGCATTGTTGATTGGTAGCTCAGTTTTACTAAAAAGGGGTCTTCATCATTTGAGTCTGCAATTCCCAGCCTTGTCATCAGTCTTGGTAAATGGATGGGGACTAAGCCAGTGTCAGAACCAGAACCATAAAGCAGAGATATGTATCAAAGCATTGAGGTGAATCTTGTCCTACCCCTGTCTGTGCTGTTGCATACAAACTCTACAGACAAGCAAAAAATAAATGCCCTAGGGCTGTTGTTCTCTCAAAGTAGTCATTTACATGAGGGTACGATTCCTCTTCTACCTTGTACTTGGAAGAAGTCAAAGCACTCCATCTCTGAGGAAAGCAGGGCAAGAAGCAGTGGATCCAAGTGAACAGGGAAGATAAATATGTTTTCTCTAAGTGGATAAAATAAAAAATGTCAGAGAATATAGTTTTCTTACACATAACAAAATAAAAAAGAGAGGGTAATGAATGTCAATTTTTTAATCCTGCTTGGTGATAGATCGATTTTCCTAAATTGGGTAACTGATGATAGGTTTGTGAAGTAATTAGAGAAGCAGCTGACAGCATACTTTTGAGTAGTCAAATGCTACACAGAAAGAAAGCAATGTTGTTTTGTTTTAAATGTCAAGAATTGTCTAAGTTTTTCTGTGGATTGCTCTTGTTCTTAAATAAATTTCTTTAAATTCTCCAGGTGCTTTTCCCACATGAGTGCAAGAAGAGCAGATAGTTAAAAGAAGTGACTGCTGTGGAGGACAGCATGACCACCATGAAAGGAAGCTGCCTCCTCACACTACTCTTGGCAGGACTTGGAGTGTTAGGAATACTGGAACCAACAACAACAGAAGATACCCACTGCCACAGAGCTGAGCACCCAATTATTGCATACAAAGGTAAGATGTAAGTGCCAAAAATCTTTTCCAGGATTAGGCAAAGTATTGTGTAATCACTTCATGGAAACCTCTGCTTTTAATGTAGAATGTCATGAGAAAAAAAAGGTGCATTCAGTGCTGTTAGGTAAAAATCTGGGCTGTATTCTATGGAAATTAAATACAACTAGGCTTTCAAATATTATTCAGAATTTGTAACTGAATGTATCACTTAAAGGTGGGTGACTCATTTTCCTTTGTGATTAAAACCAGCCTGTACTGTTGCATGGAGTTATTCCTTTCCAAGTGCACAATTCTACATGTGTACTCTTAATTTCATGAAGTCTCTCTTGTCCCCTTCCTTCACCCCGTCTAGGCTTCTCTGGGTGGCAGCTCCGCCCTCAACCTTATCAGCTGGTTCTCTGAATTTGTTGTTATCTGCAAACTTTACAGAGTGCATTCTATTGCCCCCCCTTCTTGATTAAGGTGTTAAACAGGATGGGTCCCAGGATCATCCCTTGTGTTATTCCACTTTTTGCTGGCTCGGGTGGAGTAAGGGTATTGAACATTTGCTCTCTAACTGGGTTAGAGAGCCCCTGGAACCCCTTCTGCTAAACAACAGATGCCTTTGATACCTTAGTTGTGGTATTGAGTCTCTCAGCATCATGCATGTCTGCTGCCCCAAGGTCACCTGTCCAAGTCAGCAGCAGGCTAGTATTTTCCCTGTTGAACCTTTAATCCCTGTTCAACCTTCCATTACTACTGGAGCAGTAGAAGCTGTTCCAGTTGTCCTGACACTCCACTCAAGTCGTTTAACCTGATGTAACCCTGCATGCCCACGTGGTCTTTCTAAATTCCTCCTTGTCCCTGCTTACACCTGATAAACACGGACTTTTTGCATTGCAGCTGCACCACAAGTTCCTTCCTCCACCAGGACAGTCTCTTTATACATGTGGTTGGTTGTCATCTTGAGTATTGGGGTGGAGCGTTGAGCGTTGGAACAAAGTGAAGAATACTTGGAGGATGTTTTCTGTAAAAACTTGAGGCAATTAATAACTTATCTGACCTTTTTTTTATTTGAATTATTTCCATTAGTGTCACAACTTAGAATGAGTTGCAAATAGTTTGTAGTTACGAGGATGTGGGGATTAAGATTTATTATATTGCATGCTGCATTCCTACTGTTTTTCTAAGAAAACATGTGTACGTTTTTTGTTCCAATGAATTATAATTTATTTAATTTTAATTGAAAAAAGATTTGTTTCCATTCTTTTCATGAACTTAGAGAAAATAGTGTTGTGTTTTTCACAGAAAGTATTTTGTTCTGGCATTTTAATGGTTTAATAATTGTAATGGTACCAGCTGTCCTATTCTTTAATACACTGGAGAATGAACTCTGTACTCAGAACAACAAACCATCTGTGTATTGTGAAGGAGGGACCTTTATCACTCACTTATTGATGGGCTAAATAGTATGAGGTATTCTGATGAAATATCTGGTTTCCTTAGTATTCATATTGTGAGTATAATTTAGTTTAAAATGCTATTTTTTATCAGAACATGCATACACAATATTGTAAATTAAAGTAATTAAAGTAGCTCAGTTTAAATTCTGGCACTTAGCTTTTTAATTTCACAAACTAAGAGATAACTCCGTGTACTTTTTGGTTTTGTATATGCAACTGTAAAAGAAAATAATTGAGACTTATTACTAGTCCTATGTTCTAGGAGGTGATTAAAAATGTGTCATTTTATGAATCTAATTCAGCCAGTGTTTAGGAGGATTTCTTGAATGTGGACTGATCCTGCCTTCTAGACCCCTCTTGTTGTCTGTCATTTTTAATTTCTAGTGATGTCCTTCCAGTTCTAAGTCACTATGTTAAGGCTTTTTGGGGACAGAAGCCATCTTGTTCCAGTTGCATCTTTTGATATAGCCAAAGATAGTGTCACAGTTAGAGTTTATTGAACAAAGCCTATTTCTTTTTTGCTGCAAATATATGTGGGAAATAGAATTATATAGAAACATTTATGGTCAGATTTTTACTATGAGATGTAGTATGATTTTCAATGCCAGAGTTCCTCTTGACCTTTGTGGTAAAAATACCATTAATTAGTACGTATCCATGTCATAATTAGCCTTTATGAACTGACATGTCTTGAAAAATATTCTGACAAGATGTAGTTCATACTTCACACAATAATCTGTTGGGAGTCCTTAGTAACTATTAGAAGGTACATGTTGAAATACATTTGCAATACAATATACAGCGTGTAATAGCTGGGTAACATAGTTGATGTGGGCACGTGGCATTTGATTTGGAGTTGCAGGACTGCCAGTTAGTGGAAAACAAAAGTTTTGAGACCCCAGGAAAAAGTGTCTGAGAGCTTTGTCTTTGATTCTGTATGTTAGGAACAGATTACTTGGGGTATCAGAGTGTAAGAAGAGAGATGTGTGTGAGAAGCCACTCTGAATGATTCCTGCAATAGGGGTTAGCAGGTTTCAACCAGCCCTCATACTGATATCCATATTCTTCCTGTGACAATTGCTGACTTCATGAATGCCTATAGGAAAATGCTCTCTGTATCTATTGATGTTATTAGTGCTGCTAGGCCAACATCGAGTTGAGAAATCAATTTGTTAAAATCATTTTGAGTGCTGCATTAATGCCCTACTCTGTAAAGTCATCTTGTAACAGTATTAGATCCACCAGAGCTAAATACTGTGTGGGATGCTGGACATCAACCAAGGCTGAGTGCTGTTGAGTGGTAGGTACTTTAAAGCTTGTAAACTCAGTACTAACTTTACAGAGATATCAACTCTTTTGTTTTATTTATAACTGATCAAACCTTTTTTTTTTTTTTGTAGTTTCTGGTATGGCAAAGTAGCAATGTACTTATTTGATTTGTCTTCCTTTGAGAGGTATGTTAGATGGAGTATAAACTATTAAATAAAATTAATGGAGTGAGGGTCTGGTGTAGTGTATGGATGAACAGCTGCAAAAAAAAAATAATAAAAAGACAAAATAGTCCCCAGGAGTTGTCACTGTGAAATATGGAAGAGGAGTATATCTCCTGAAAGAGCTTACTTTCTTTCCCACTGCTCGTCAAAAATTCCTCATGTAGGTGATGATTCTGTCAAGCTACCTTGTGTAGACATGCATATAACTGTTTCTAGCACTGATTTTTCCTGCTAAATAGTTTTTACTTGAAGACTGTGATATGTCTTCTGATAGCAAATGGCAAGAATTTCACCCCTCAGTTGAGAACTTTTACTCAAGTACTTTGTTTGCTGGTAGAAGAGGAAAAAGAAGATGCAGTAGCAGGAGATGCACACACTTTGAAAGGATTTTTGACATGATCTGAAATCTTTCATTATGTCTCTCATACATAGTGTTAATAACCATGTTGCAATTTGTTTATCTGCGTAATTAATATTAGGAATGCATAATGCACCTTTTTGCTCTCCCAGAATCTATAAATAAGAAAGTCTGCTATAGATCAGAAAACGTTGGCGCTTCTAAAATTTCATAGAGCTTCCTTAAACTAGAGCAAGGCACTTTGTGTTCCTTGGAAGCTGGAAATTTCCTTTTCTCATAATTTAAAGTTGTTAGGAACTATCACAGAAAACAGATTTATATAATTTATATATATTTATTTATATCAAAGAGACCTCCAAGTATTGTAGGGATTGACAGGATCAGTCCAATGTGCAGTTCAGTGTTTCATGTGGTGAAACTAACTGATGGTGCACGGTCCCTCTATGAAGTTTCTTTCTCTCTCTAAGGAGGAGTCTGCCTCTGGATGTGCAAAAATGTGCTAATCTGTTGAAAGGCAGGCTTAATAAAAAGTTAAAAAAACCAAAATCTGTCTTCATTTGTTATATGTGTGTACTAAAAATTCATCAGCTATACCAACTAATTCCAATAGTTGGAGTCAAGGGGTTATAAACCAAGTGTAACTTAGAATTGGGTGAATGGAAAGAAGGTGCAGGTTACAGAATGGATACACAGAGACTCAGTGTGAGCTTCTTGATCTTTATACACCTTTCCATATGTTTGAAAAGAAAGAAATTTTGCTTGAAATAGTTTAAGAGTTAGGCGAGAGAAAGGGTTTAAATAAGCTACTCATTAAAAATAGAGCCTTACAAATCTTATTCCTATTAAATTTTATTTTATTTGGATATACTTTGGTTTGCATGTAGATATGAAATGTTAGCTCTGTGAGTGTATTAGGGTTTACTGATGGTCTGCTTCTTGGAAAAAAGCATTCCCTTATTATCGTAAAGGAATTATACTGTAATGTTTAACCTAAACAGTTAGAAAAGGCTGTATAAACCACATTTGCTCTATGAGAAACAATGATGCTTTATAAAGGTTGAACTCTTGTTAAGCAAAAAAAACGAAAGCAAAACAGTGGAGTGGTGTAATGTTTGTGTAAATATTTCCAGCATTTCATAGTCCACTTGCTCTACAGAAACCTTCGAGGTAGCTCTCTGTGGACTTGACATTTTATTAGATTAAAAAAAAACCAAACCAAAAAAAAAAAACACCAAAAAAAACCACCAAACCAAAAACCCAAAAAAACCCCAGTACCAAAAATGAAACCAATCAACAAAAAGGATAAAAGTAGTTACAGTGGCAGCTTGTTTCCCTTGTTTCCCCAGACACACACATTTGCTGAACTTTGAAACACCAGACCTGTCAAAACTCAGGTGAAGACTCGGTCTGTGGACAGACCCCATCCTTGAAGTAGAACTGAAAGGGATGTCACAATTGCTTAGCAGGGTATAGGTGAGCTGGAAAAAAAATTGACCTAAATCCAATTTCAGGTGTGAAATTTTAAGTATTGGCAGTTTCCTTGCATGAAGTTGAATTTCTTAGGTTTTTCTATCAGAAATAAAGTGCAGCTGTGAACTTGACTTAATTGATACTGAGAGAACAGCAGAGATCATTTGCTCTGGGACAAGTTTCATTCTTCTAGGCTCCCATAAAACAATCAGAATTGAACATTGTGCTGTCTCAAGAAAAAACCCATCAATTTACGTAATTTTAGAAGCTATATTTAGTAATAATTTAAATACATACTGTGCTGTAACAAAGTTATCTGTTGAATAAACATGCTCAAAAATAGCATGTCTCAATCCATAGAAGAAATGAACTTAAACCCTTCATTTCAGCTTGAGGTTAACCAGAAAAGAAAAATAGCATAGTTATTTTTGATTCCTTGGTTAGAGAATCCTAAGAAATATATTATCTTAACCTTATTGTCTGACCACCACAGAATTCCCTTCCTTGATGTTTTTCTAAGTAATATAGACTCAGTACATCGCTCTGCTCATTTTATCCTGTGGTTTGTGTACAGAGTGCATGCACTTAACATATGCCAAGAGGAAATAACATGTGGGCTGAATGAAGGATAAATGGCATATGAACTTGTATATGTTTGTACTCTTCTCTTTCCCCTAATCTTGTTGCAAGTTTTCTTTTAAACTCAGTAGTAGTCTACTATGCTGTGTAGTTTTTACTTCTTTTTCCTTCTTTTTCCAGTTTTTCATAAATACATTTCAAAGACCTCCTGCCAGCATCTGCAGTGGGATTAAGGTGTATTGCTTTTCATTCCCTATCATCTTTTGGGGTTTTCTTTAAGTGAAGATGATTAATCAGTGAAGAAATGTTGATTGCTAGATATTGCAGTTTTGGTTTGTCTGGATGATAGGACTATGAGATTGATTGTGCTCCCTTGCCAAGAACCAGCCCCTCTTAAGGAGGAAAATAATTCCTTGGCCAGTTTAATTTTTTTTTTTTTTTTTAATTGAGTCATGCTTGTCTTTACCTTTGTATGGGAGATTAAGCTCCTGCTAGGGAATGGCAACCTTCAACTCTTTACTATTAATGAAAAAAAAAAAAAAAAAAATCTTTGGAGATTGAAGGTTACTATCCCCCTATATTTCCCTGAATCACCCAGTGTCATTGGTGCCCAGTCCCATAAAAATGTTGAAGTGGAAGCGGCTGAATTGTCTAAAGAAAGGACTTGCATACCAGCTACTTTCTTTCCCCCTGAAAGTGATCATGTTTTAAAGCAAGTATCTATTTACAATTATTTCAGCATCCCAGTCAAGTTCTGGACCTTCATGTAATGCTAATAATTTTCATAATTTTTGGCAATATAAAATTAACAGTGGCTAAAATGGCCAGTGAGCTGTGCAGACATGTCCTATGAGCCTTTCCATGGCTGATTTGTTCCTTATTGCCCTAATGTGGCTGTTTAGAGCATGTGCAGTTCTCTGGTTGTTAACAAAGCAGCAGAATAAGTGAGAGGCTCGTGCTGTGTTCTACTAGATCTACAAAGTGGGCAGATGGAATTAAAATCTGGGGGTTTTGTACTTTTTCTTTTTTCCTTCTTATTCAGAAGAGCTGAATTCTTTGCAAAAAGGTTGTAAATCATCCAAACTGGGATATGTTAAAGAAACAGATCAGCAATCAAGAAACAGAGCTCATAAGCAGATGAAGTTCTGTCAATTCTTTTGTGTGTGTGTGCTTAAAGCAACAGGGAGCACAGTATTGCTCTGACTTTTTTCAGTTTTATTTTTTTCCCTCCAGATAGAATTTCAATTTTTTTTCCTAAGAAAAGATTGGAGAAAAGGGGGTTCAAGTGTGACCTTATCGTGCTCTACAACTGCCTGAAAGGAGGCTGTAGCCAGATGTGGGCTGATCTCCCAAGTAACAAGTGGTGGGACAAGAGGAAATGACCTCAAGTTGTGCCAGGGAAGGCTTATATTGGATATTAGGAAAAATTTCTTCATTGAAAGCACTATTGAGTGTTGAGCCAGGCTGCCAAGGGAAGTGGTGGAGTAGCCATCCCTGGCTGTATTTGAGACACATGGAGATGTGGCACCTGGGGAGTTGGTTTGTGGTGAACTTGGCAGTGCTGGGTTAACAGTACCTTGAAGTCTTAGTGATATTTTCCAACCCAAACCATTCTATAATTCTAAGTATCCTAGACTGCTAGTTCAGAAAAGATGTCAACAACTGCAGTTACTGGACATCTGATCCTGGACAACTTTGTTTTCATACTTGGTAGTGGTACCTTGGCAGTGAGTGAAATACTCATTGCAGCGGTCTTCCCTTCCAGATCCTGTGCAGTGTTTATGGGGCCTGTATTGCTGTCACTAAATGGCACCTGCTGCCCTTACTGCCTGTCACCTTCTGCTGCCTACCACTTTGGCTGAGAGACTGGGGGAACCCTGGCCCATCCTTGGGCCTTGCTTGGAGCTCTAAAATTTCCAGGAAATCTTGAAAGGTGGGAAGAAAAACAATAGTTAATTTTGTTTTCTTCTTAGTTTCTTAAATAACCTTACCAAGATACTTTCTATTTATTGCATAGATTGGGTGGAAATAGAGAACCACAGTCAGTGCTTCTTCAAAGTGTTTTTTTTTTTTTCACATGCTTTCTTCTTGTCTTCCTTCCGTGGCAGTGTTTGCCTGCTATTGACAAAACTGCTGGACAGTGGGTAGCAGCTGATTTTGTGCAGCTGAGCGTGGTAGATGTTACATGACTATTTGTCATATTCAGGTTGGACCAAATTTTGACTTTTCATAAGCTTGTCCAATGCTCACTTCAGATTTTGTTTTGATGGATTTATCACTCTTTTGTGAGTCACATTTCTGAAAATTAGGTGTTGACCATGTTACAACCAGCTCTACAATAAATCAACTAAAGTAGTTAATAGTGACAAAACCCTGGAGTTTAACTTTTAGAACAATAGTAAGTTCTACAAAGAGAAGTGTTGATTGTAGTGTTGTGGCTCTTCCTTTTCTTTTTCTTGCTTGTTGCTTTCTTTTTTTTGTTTTTTGGCTTTGGGGCATCTTCTTGTTTTTGTGGTAGGGGAATAGAGGGGGTGGGGAATATATTTGTCTTTGATGTCTGACTCCAAACTCTTGCAAAGATTAGTGTCAGGCTTTGCTCTCCACACCTTTTGTGTTAGAATATGTCTTATTTTGTTGAATTTTGTATTTTTTCATGAAATATCATCAGAAATGAAAGTATTTTATGAGCTAAAGTCTTGGGCAGAATTGATAGGATCGACAGATTTTATTTTGCTGAAACAATGTAAATAAAAAAGTTTAATAAGTTCATATGCCAACATAACTAAGGATGCATTATTGCAAGATGGTCAGTTCTAGGAAAAAGTCTTGCTAATTGAAGCATAGATATTTTCAACAAAAATAACAGGGCATAACTGTCTGTGGGTAGTTGGCTTTATGTTTCTGCTCCCTACAATACAGGTAGTAAAATTGAGCAGATTTCTTTACAAAACTCTCTCTTGAGACTAAATACTGATTTCCCATAACTTTACATCATGATTTCCTTCAAAATTAATTCTTTGGCTGGCTGCCAAAGCCAGCATGTAAGTGTTAAAATGTGAAAAATTAAACCCCTCTGAAGAGAGTGCATGACTAAGGATGTCAAATGTTTTTTGTGGTCGGTCTGTCCCTCTGTCACATTCAGGAAGATTGGCAGCAGCAGCACAGGGGCCACAGCTGGTAACTGTAAGGAGTAGCTGCTCTCCTTGGGAAGAGTATCAGGGCTCTGTGCTGGATGAGGTGTGAAGTCAGTGTTTTTTGACTGTGCTGGTAGCACTGAAACCACTTGTATCTAGGTGGGGGTTCAGTCCTTTTTCCCTTACACTTTCTTATATTTGTATGCAATATGTGTGTTTGAACAATGAAGCATAAACAATTCCAAATGCCTGTTCAGAAAAATAAGAAATAAGTAGGCATTGCAGCAGATGTTCCTGTCTCTTCCCTGAGGGCACAGACAGTCAGAACCCAAATTCCCTTTAATTATCCCAGTAATAGACATATGCACACACATAAGAATGCAGCAATATGTACTTCTAGCTGGGGGAGCTCTGGCAGGGCAAAGAAAACAGGAATCCAGGCTAGATTTTCGACCTTGAAGGTTAGAGTGGATTGTAAAAGCAGGTGAGTGAACCAGGCAGAGCAGCGGCTGTGACTGCTTCTATCCTGCCTAGAGAGCAGAAGACAGGTGGGTGGGGCAGCCACTTTGTGCCTACTGAGAGAATCAATGAAAGATGAGAGTAGCTGGGCAGGGGGAAGTAAGTTTACCATAGTCTTAAGAAAGCAGTTTGGGTTTTCATGCATTTAAAGTCAAGGAACAAACACTGTAGGAAGTATGCTTCATTTTCTCTTTTCCCCATTAATAATAAATTACTTACAGCCCTGCCTCATTACCTCCAAAATTGTTCTGAAGCTGTAATAGCTGTTCATAAAATGAATGCGCAGTAAACAGGTGGTGAACTTTCTGGAAAATATCAAGAGGTTTATGGTCTTGGGATTTGTTTTATTATAAATGATTTAAAGTGGAGGGGAGTGCGAGAAGCTAGCAGAGCTTCTAGATAAGGCTAGATATTTATTTCTTGGCTTCTACAGTTCTCCTTGTATGGAAAAGCAAACTTCAGGACTGTATTAACTTTTATTGGTTAGTAGAAGAAAGGCAGCTGGCTTGTTTATGTGATCTAGAGACCTCCAGAATACTGCATCTTGAAAGGGATCTGTAGTTTTGAGGTTGCTTTGTCTTCTTGTTGGTTCTTTCTTTTTTTTCTGTTTTTCTTCACCCCTCCCTATAAGCAAAGATGAGCTCTGAATTGCAGATGGAGATCTGACATGTTTTCATGTTTACAAAGGAGAACCAAATGTAGTGTGGTAAGACTTAAATGTGGAATCTTTTAGTTTTAGTTTGTGGTTGCTGATTTAATCATTCTGGGCAACTTTGTAACTTCATCTTTTCCTTTATAGAGGATTGGATAGCATTGAATAACCCTGCCTAAACAAAAGTTTTATTTTTTTTCCCTGGCGGGAATATGAGATGTTTTGTTTTCTTATATCTTCCTGGATACCTAATTTGGAAACTGTAGAGTTCCTACTGTCTAATCACTGGTTGTGATTATAGACATATAGACATTGTGTGTTGCTAATAGACACAAAATGTCTATATATTTCAACCTATTATTCAGATTAAAACATATTCATAACTTCTATAAGAAATATTTTTAATTTTCAATTTCATTCAAAATAAGGGATTGCCTAAACATATAAACATATATTTTCTCATGTCCCAGTTGTGATGTCCACATACTCTGTACACAGCCCTGGTATAAATGAGTTCTGTATTGCAAGTGCAATGTCTTTTTTTCATTAAAGTGCAATATTGAGTACTGTAACAGATCCATCTGGCATAATCCTTTCATTTTACAGAAAAGCATAAATTGGTGTCAGGTGATGCTGTCTTCTTGTTGTTGAACTAGTGCTCTTCTCCTCATATGTTGTGTTCAGCCTGCTTCTGGTGTACTCCATTTAGATTGTTGGAGCCTTCTGGTAGCACAGACCATTAGATCTGTTTACATCTGTGGCCCTCCTTAGGCCTGACATTTGGGTGTTTGTACCTTATGCATGAAAAAGTGGACATGCCAACTATGTTCTAGTAACAGGTGGACCAGGAATTTTGCTGGAGCATTGAGCTAGGATTGTCTTCTCACTTTTTACTTTTTCATCTAGAAAACATTTGTCTCTTTCTGTGAAGTTCAAATGTTAGAGATTTGCTTTTTCCATGTTTGTTTATTTGGCTAGGGTTCTCAATGCAGTAGTTTGTCCTTCTTGTGTATGAAAATTTACTGAAAAAGCACCTTCCTGGTGCCTTCTAATTCCTCCTGGTGGTGTATATATGTACCTAGTACTTTTTGCCATGTTACTTGGGTATTTTCTTGCTCCTTCTATGTAACTTCATCTCTGGAACCAAAATGAAGTGCTGGTCCTACCTTTAGGCTCTGCTATTGTAGGATGCACTAATAATTGTTTTATCTGCCCCTGCAATGCATACTAAAGGAGGAGAGTATTAGGAGCCATGTAAAAAGGGTTAATGAATATCCAGAGTGTTGACCCAGGGCTGTAATTGTATTGGTGTGCCTGGCTTTGCATCCCAAAGCACCTCTGGATGTACAGCCTGGGCAAGGGGCACTCTACAGAATCTCCCTGTGGGATTTTCTCCAGTCCTCTTGTGGAATAAATCTCCACAGCATAGGCAAGCCAGTCACCTTGGGGATACAGTCCTGCAGCATGCATAAGCATTTAAGGTTGTAAAGATAAGGAGGTATATGGTCCTGGAAGCAGATCTACCAACATAACACTGCTTATAGAAAGCATTATGTCTGGAATTAAAGGTTTTGGAAAAGCAGCCTGTAATGGGCAGGCCTTCTCTGCTTTGCAGTGAACTTCTGTCTTCCAAGTGCTTGGCTTCTACCATGGGCCTTATGGAAAAAGAGCAGGACAGATGTTTGTGCTTAGATTTTGAAATGAGAATAGTTAGCATATTGGTTTTGCTGGAGTACTGTAACCCCTAGAATGAATCTTTTCTGTAAGAGAAATCAAAAAATATTTGCTATGTTAATTACAGTTGTTAGATGAGGGTTTTTTTTTGTTTGTTTGTTTATGATTTTTTTGTCATATCTTCGATTTTTCTTTCTCAAAAGAAATGGTACTTTTAATGATTTCATGGTTGATGCGTCCAATGGGAATAAACCCATTGGGAAAAGTCTACTCTGGCCTGTTTAGCAACAGAGCTGAGCTAAGGTTAGAGTAGTAATTTGGTCCAAAGTAAGGAAAAATAAAGCGTGGTTTTACAAGTATGTAAAGACTTTATGAGTAGATAAAGAATAACTTGCATTTGTATGGTTTTACACACTTTGTACCAGTAACAGAACCACCATAGTTGTAGTGGAGCTTCACAGCAACCTGAGGAGTGCACAAAGTAGTTTGTTCAGGTGCAGTGTAGGTTTCTTTCCATTACAATGACAACCATTCAAGTCTTCATGCCTAATCTAGAAGTCTGTTTGCAGCTGTGTTTTCAGAAGCTCACCTGAGGGAAAAAAACACCTGTATATGATATCTTACATTATCAATTACATGTTTGTAACTACAGCTGCTTTCTTCCCAGTATTTACTTTTTTTTTTAACTTATTGATCAAAATTATTTAAAACATGGAGTCATTGCACACAAATGCTGAGCAACATGCTTTGAATAAGTTCTAGAAAAATAAGTTATACTTTTGACAAACTAGGCTTCAGCCCCTTTCTGATAAGCAGGGGTGTGAATTGTGATTGGTTTCAGAAGTAATACAGCTGTTCTTTTGCTGAACTTTCTTGATGGAGTCCTCTTTTTTGTTGGAACCTGTGGAATAGTGTTTGCACGTATTTCCTTTCTTCACTCAAGCTGTGGTACCTTTTTTCCTTTCATCTGCAGTGAGTCAATGACTTACCAGCAAGGGTGTGTTTAATACATTTCTGTGAGGAGAGAGTACAGTGTGAAAGAGGTAAGAAAGACTGGTGATTGGAAGTGTAAGAAAAAAGTGTAGACAAAAGTGAATCATAAAAGATTCTGCAACAGGCTCTGTCATACAGTTTTTCTTGCCTGTTTTCCCAACATGGAGCAATGCTTGTATCCTGAAGTTGTTCTGAGTGAATTTATTATTCACACATATATTTATAATATAATGGAATTCTAAAATGATAACTTAGCAGTCATGCTGAATTGATACTAATGATGTGCAGAATTTGCTGAAGAAAATCTTGTGTTTCTCAAGTCTTGTAAGATTGACACTGGAGTCCTGACATCACAGCAGAGCATTTTCAGTTGCTCCTAACTGTGTCCTTCAAGCACAAATGTTGCAGATAAATCCCCAGACAGGACATGCTGAATGAGTGAACAGGTGGATCTCCTCTTTCCAGTCCTGACACCTTGCTTAATAGATTTCCTCTGGGGTTAATGGGGCTGTCACCAGGGCACCGGGGGTGATGTAACTGAGTTGGCGTGGCACATCCCTGGGGAGACTTCTGACATGTCTTGCTGCCTTTGAAGAGGATAGTAGTGTAATTTGAGTATCACAGAAAGAGATCTAATTTAGGCTAAAATTATTATACAGCTTCAGGAAGATGGGATTATTCTATCATCCTTAGATTAGATACCTTTAATTATAAAATAACTTTAGCATGCAGAAATATATTTTAATTTTCTTCTGATAAGATTAGTGAATTTGTTGTACTGATGCCACCCAGAGACTTCTGTTAATATTGCAAATCTGCTAGTTTTCAACTATGGTGTTATTGCCGTTGTTGCTATTATTGTGGTGGTATGGTTGTAGTGGTATTTTTATTATTGCTATTGTTGTTATTTTGCTAACAGAGTTTCTTCAAGAAAGTGCTGCTGTGTGTATATTTAACTTTGTTCTCATTATTGTCAAAAAGGACACCATGGCATGGGGTGTCACATACTTACACCATAAACACTACTGAAATTTTTAATAAATATGTTAATTTTTAAATGAAATCAGGAGGTCTTTATTGTCTTTTGACTTTATTTTCCAAGTTGTATTATTAAAGATCACTTCTGAATTTGGTTCTAAACATACCACTCTATTTCTTGTAAGTAATTTCTCAATTTATTTTACTGTTTGCTGTAGCTCTACTTTGAAGTGCTGAATAATGAAACTTAGGTTAGAGGGAACTGCAATTTCATTTGCAAAGAACTGTAGAGCTCAACCCTTGGCAAGTCCTTGGACAATGTAAACCAAACAAGCCATGGCCTGTTGAGCAGATACTAAATTTAAAGTAAAACAGAGACAGATTTCTGGTCTTTCAGTTGTTGGGGTTTTATTTTTGTATGAGTATCTAATGTCCTTCTGCCTGGCTTTGATAGTTACCCTCCTTTTTCTTTAAACCTCTTTAGGAGACCTCCTTGACCTTTCCTAGGAGCTGAGTGGAATTTGGTGTGTTTGCTTTGCTGTAGATTTATGAACCACAACAAACTTCATTTTATATTAAATCTAAGCTATTAACCCTCCCCTCCAAAACCTGAACTCCCCAGGAAAACCCATAACATGTGATTCCCAGCGTGTGAAAGAGAACTGTAGCTTTCTCAGATTTTTTTTCAACATCCATCTTTCAGTTCCATGAGAAAGCCTTTCTTTTGGGAATGTTTATGAGTTATAAGGTGTCATTATAAGGTGCCTGAAGATTTCAGTCCTATAATAGCAATTTTTTTTTTGTTTGTTTGTTGTTGCTAAGATGAGGTATGTCTTTAATGGACCAAAAGGACCTGGTGTGTGTTGCTGATCAGCTGTTGTCACGACTGCATCTATACCTTAATAGTTTTCCCTGGACTTCTTTAAGCCTTAGACCAGTGTCTGCAGAATGGCAAACATGCCTATGTAGCTTTAAAGGAAAAACAAATCCAGGCTGAAGGTGTGTTTCAGTAAGTGTTTTCGGTGTCAGGAGTAAGAAGAGAGAAGTCAATAAAGGGCTTGGTGCTTTACTGTAATTCACATGGAATGAAGGCAGAGGAAAGGGAGGGGAATGCCAGGAAGGGGAGGGTTAGGATTGGAAAGGGTAGGGATGTTGCTGTTTGTCACCTGTGACCAACAATACGATCAGGTTATGTGTTGGCAGGGCAGCTTAACTGCCTTACACATTTATTTATTTATTTCTGGTGCAGTTGCAGTACACAAAATGTACAGCTATGCTATTCTGGAAAGTTTCTCATGTTGCATCTGCATGAAAACCATGAATAAATTGAAATTATTACTTCTTACTACTTTACCCTAATAGTTTTAATTGGAAGAAAAATAATTTATAAACCTTTAATGCTAATTATGAATTTTTGACTCTAAGGACATAAGTCATAGCAAAACTAAAAAGTCTTGTTTCACCAACGGGTTTTGAGCTAGATTTCGATGTTTTGATGAAAAGACATTTAATTATTCTGTTAATTCTGTTACATAAGCTTATATTTTTGCAATGTACTTGGGGTTTGTCTTTTTTCTGTAGGCATTGTTTTTTTGTTAATTTTCCCTTTCGGAAGTATCATGAAGGTGTTGCTTTATCTAATAAATGTATATTTCTGTGTGACACATGCTGCCACAGTGACACACAAGAGATAGTTTCAGAGTGTTTTCTGAAAAAAAAAAGACCTCTAGCAGCTATTTGCTCTTCCTGACCTTATTCCCTCAAGCAAGAACACTGCTTAATGCAACAAAGACAGGATAAAATAATTTATATTTTGGAGGGGAATCGGATTTCAGAGAGATTTCTTAGCAAGTCCTCATTCTTTTTCGCTAGCCTGGGCTTGCCTTGCCCTGCCTGGCCCCTGCTCCCTTGCTCCAAACCTGGAAGTGGTCTCAATCACCTGCTTGCTGTACCTTGAAGCTTAATTGTGTCTTGCTGTGACAGCAGGACAAGTGGAAGAGAATTTAGTCTTTGAATCTCAGTCTTCCCTGTAGTCTTCTGGCACTGCAATACTTCTGTGCACTGAACAGTCCCTGGCCTCCCAGGCTGTGAGAACCCACTCCTCTCCTCTCCTGTCAGAAGACCTTGGGTCTCACTTGTCCTACCGATATGGAGCTGAGGTAATTCCATTCTCAGCTGCTTGCCTTGTCTCTCAGAGACTGATGTTTCCACAGTGGGTCAGGCTTTGTTTTTGTTTTGTTCTCTCTTTTGTAGTTTGTTTTGTTTTTTTTTTTTTTTTTTCCTTCTCTTTCCAGTAGGTGAGATTCTTCATGATTTACCTCTGGATTTCCTCATCTTCATGCCCTACCTAATTTCTTAACTTTTTAGAACTTTGCAGTTGGTTGTTTCATATGCATGATTGAAAAGTTAAGGATGCAAAATCAAGTACAAAAAATTTAAGAAACACCTCTTTTATGCTTGCCTGTGTAGTCTTATATATATATTTAAATCAATATAGATAAGTAAGTATATATAAGGCTATACAGGCCTGTAATGTATGTGAGTGTTTTTCCTCCCTCACAGTCCTGCTGGATTCTCTGCACAGCGTCTGCAGTAATAGCTGATGGTAGCTGTAATCACAGTTATCTAATATGTGGCCACATCCCCTTTGCCTCCCAATGTTTGAATCCTGGTGTGAGTACCTAT
Source organism: Lanius collurio (assembly GCA_020086605.1). Taxonomy (NCBI): domain Eukaryota; kingdom Metazoa; phylum Chordata; class Aves; order Passeriformes; family Laniidae; genus Lanius; species Lanius collurio. The sequence goes on along the minus strand of JACBWW010000011.1, from coordinate 4,417,581 downwards.
CCAATGCAGATGGAAATCAACAGTGAATTTAACTGCAAGTACTGCAGAACAAGTACAAACTGGCATTGCAAGCCTGAAATTGCCCAGATGCATACAGGCTGACATTAAAAATGCCGAAGTTACTTTTCTGACATCCAAGTGATTCTACTTCACAGTTCCATCTGTTTTTCCAAAGTATATGATAATACAGCTTCTGCACGGTGCATTTGATGGCTGGCTGCAATGGCTGAACACGTTTTGACACAGAATAACGTTTTTCTCCTGGGCCCATGGATAGATCTCTTGTGCTAAAACTTTAAATTAGGAACAAATCATCCTGAAACAAATACCAGACATGGATTATTTCAGCTGAGACATTTGCAAAAGCAAAAATATGCTCATGAGTGAAGAAAAGAGCTTAGAATGAATATTGTTAACCTGAGCTGCAGCTCAGTATCAAAAAATGCACTTCTGCAGCACCCTCAGGGGGATTGCTTTTGCCTCCGTGTTCTAAATGGTCATGACCATGTGCTCACCTTTGGTCTTTGGTCAATTGACTGTTTCACATCTGTAGTCTTCAAACAGACAGTCCCAGAGCCTGCTGTGCCGTGCATACACAGCCCTCTTCACCTTTCACTTAAGTTCCAGACCACTGCTTTGTGACTACATTAAAAAAAAAAAAAAAAAAAGCTTCAGTCAATGTCCTGAGAATTGCAGAACTCTAGAGGATGAGGTTTTTGTACAACCAGTCTTTTTTTCAGAGAGCCATTTCTATTGTAACAGCAATTTTATATATTCTGTGCGTAATTTAAAAGAAGTAATATTAAAAAAAAGTTTTGCTTTGTTCCCAAAACACAGTGTTTATTTAGCCAAACTGTTGTGTGTCCAGTTAGTGTTATGGATGAAAAACAGATTTGCTGTAATGAAAATATTTAAGGATTTGATTTGCAACTATTTATGTATATTTAGGTTTGAAAGTAGGAACAAGTTTGTATTCTGAATACAAGTAATGCCCCTTGCTGATTTTCAGCTACTCAGATGCTTGTCTGCCCTGCTTAATGTAGCACTAAATGGGTCTGAGAAAGGGAGGTGAGAAAAACAAGGTTCAATGAATGTCAAGCATTTTTCCTTTTTCATCGCTCATTTCTCAACCTTTTTATTGTGAAAATGATGAAAAGTCAAATTTACTTGTTTTTCTCATTGCTTTTTTACTTAATCAGATCTATTTTTAAAGAAAGTAAATAACTAAATGACTAACTAAAAAAACCCCTCTAGTCCTCAGCTGCTTTTGATGTGTGGAAATTTAATCTAACTTTGCTTGAGAATGTACCAGTGAATTGCAGTTGTACTGTGGTGTTTTCTGCTTTACCCAAGGAGGAAAAACAATTCAGAACAAAATATGGATACTTGATTCAAGTGTGTATAAGGTGGCTGCCCTGTATATTTTACAGGCCTGTATTATAAATTAAATGGCATGATGGTGAAAGTCTCCTATGTTTCCTCAGAGGACCATAAGGAGAAAACTTGCAGACCCACAAGAAATATCTGCAGATTTAATGGTGGCTACCTGATGTATTACACCTATAACATTTATAGTAAAAGTTGTATTTCTTGATTGTTTTTAGAAATTGCCCCTTGGCTACACGTGTTCAAAGCAGAAGATGCTGTGGACTTCTCACAGCTAACATTTGACCCAGGACAAAAAGAGCTTATTGCTGGAGCAAGGTGAGAAATCTATTTTCCTTTTTGTGTTACACCAGGCTGGATTTTGTTCTTTGTTGATAAGCAATATTTAGCCAAATTCCAATATCAGTGTGCTCTTGTGTGACTCCCCTGCCTTCTATCCCCATTAAAGTGAAAGTTATGTATGTTTATTTCTCTTATCCCTGACCAGAGTTGAGAGATGGACTGCCTGCCTGGTATCAAGGTTCTTAACAGCTTACACTATTCTAATTCTTAAGAGGACTGTCCTGGATGCACAATCTTTGGGTGCATACGTAGAACAAGCAGGTGCTATATGACAATGAGACAGAAGTTGCCATTGCATGAAGCATAAGATGATCCCAAATTTGGCTACACAATATGGCTCTTTGTGTTGGGAGTTTCTAATAATTATTCACTACAATGCCAGGAGTGACCTGTTACAGACTGCAGAATGAGTGGCAAAGTTGGTGATAGTCGCTGTTGGCACAGTAGGAGAGCACTCTGCAAGCTGTGATCAACAGTGACACTGTCTTAGATGTCAACATTGAAGCAGTGACAGTCCTTGAGTACTATTTTTTTTTCTCTTGACATATAAGGTTTAGTAAAACAACATGACTGGCCAAAAAAATTTAACCATTTCAACTTATTACTCACACCTGCCTTCTGAATATATTTTACTTTTGGATTAACAAAGTTCTAGTCACTTCACTCATCTGTTAGGTTTAGCATTGGAATATATTTCTGTTTCCCAGTTTGCTCCTTAGCTGAAAATGAGATTCAAAATGCAGAGTCATAAAATGCACTGCAAGAAAACTTTTTCCATGGGCCACTGGAAGTTGCTTATTTACAGGGGAAAACTTCCTGAGTGTGGAAATAGGTATGTGTGTGTTTGTATATATTTATATATCTTTGGGGCACATGAAGAGGGATATTCTGTGTCCTCATGTTGATTTTTCAATTCTGTAAGCTACCAAATGAAACGAGGTGTGAGGTTATCAACTGGTGCTGCTCCATAAGGACTGTCACCATAGTTGTCTGAGCCTCTCCCCAGACCCATGAAAATGTGTGTTGGATCAGTGCACTCTGTACAGATATCCCAATAGCTGTTCAAAAAAAGAAAAGAATATTTTTTCCTCCTTCCTCTCTTTTTTTTTTTTTTTTTTCCTCTCCATACTGTTAATCTGGGGTCCAAATCTGAGCAGAAGTTAAGCTCATTGAAACTGGTGCTTTTGATGAAACCTTTTGAATCACTGTGGGATAAGCTTTGTATGATTTTGTTGAATAAGCAGTGACTACAAAAAAATGTCAGCTGTTAATTCTGTTTTTTACGAAAGGTCCCATTCATCAAAAGATTTCTTTTTCCTATAAGTTAATGCTGCTTCAGAGCTTTATATCTCTTATTCTGACTAAAATTGAAAAATTAAAAATATTCAGGATTATTAAAATTACGACAGAAATTTTGTTTTACACTGTTCAGTATACTTATCTGTTATTTGTTCATAGAAGTTACTAGATTTTCCCTTTCCTTATTCTGCATTTCCATTCTAAATTTTAAACTTTCCAGTGTTGCTGTGTTTGGCCATGGAGAGCTTACTTTAGAATAACTAAACTTGTCAGCAGATTTCTCTAATTGTATATATTACTGATATCAGTACATCGTTTTCACTACACAGCTTTCTGTTCTTTAAGCAGAAGGGCCATCTGAAACAGAGCATTAAAATTACCATACTTGTGCTATGGCTTGTGGACAAAATTTTAGTACAAGTTTCTTGAACATCTGCCTCCCTGGATTTTCATATTCAAAGAGCCATTTGAAGAATTAATTTTCTGTCCTAAGGAACAACTGTGCTCTTGTAAAGAGAGGGAAGAGAATACACTGTTTATTGGTTCTTCCTGTAGTATCTTTTGATACTCAGTTTTTTCTCTTAGAATATTTCAATTTTTATTATTGTCTTCTTGTACTAACACTTCAGTACAGAAAAACGAATAACCATGTGTTAGTCATGATTTCAGTAAGATCTGAACAGTGAAAAGTTCTTGTTCAGTTGTGAAAATTATCATTTGTAGCCTTCTAGCATGGGTTTCTCTTTGCTATCCAGTCACTGGCAATGACAGAAAATGGGAAACGGGGCTCGTGACAAAGGTATAAATAAACTTATAATACTCTAAGTACCCTTATACAACTCTACTTGTATTACACTGCCAAGAGAGGTGCTCACATTATGATTTACTTGTCCAGCATGCACACAAGAACAGTGTACTGGGCTTGCATGGCAAGCCTCTGGTATTGAAGGGAGCTACAGGAGTGGCTTCTGTGAGAAGCTGCTGAGAGCTTCCCCTGTGTTCAGCAGAGCGAGTGCCAGCTGGCTCCAAGACATGCTGCTGGTCAAGGCTGAGCCCATCAGCAGTGGTGATGCCTCTGTGATAACATATTTAAGGTAGAAAAGTTATTTAGCACAAATAACTATGTCCGCAGAAGAGAGGAGTTGAAACACTGAGAGAAACAGCCTTGCAGACACCCAGGTTGGTGGAGAAGAAAGGGGAGGAGGTGCTCCAGGCTGCTCTGCAGCCTTGGGTACAGACCACAGTGAAGCAGCTGTCCCCCTGCTACCTGTGGAGATCCATGGGTGTGCTGAGATCCACCTGCAGCCCATGGAAGAGACCCACACTGGAGCAGGGGGATGCCCGAAGGAGGCCGCAACCCTGTGGGGGAACCAGCAGTCTGTTCCTGAGGGACTGCGCCCTGTGGAAGGGATAAATTCGGGAGCAATCTGTGAAGAGCTGCAGACTGTGGGAAGGGTCCACATTGGAAAAGGAGGACTGGAGGACTGTTTTTCATGGGGGAGGACCCCATGCTGGAGCAGGGGAAGGACTCCTCTTCCTGAGATGGAATAATGGCTGAAACAACATGCGATGAACTGACCATAACCCCCATTCCCCTGTCTCCCTGTGCCACTGGTAGGGAGGGGGTAAAGAGCCAGGAATAGAGTTAAGCCTGGGAAGGAGGGAGGAATGGGGGTGAGGTGTTTCTAAGATTTCTTTTACTTCTCTTATCCTACTCTGATCTTGACTGGTAATAAATTAATTTCTTTAAGTTGTTTCTGTTTTGCCCGTGAAGGTAGTCAATGAGTGATATCTCCCTGTCCTTATCTCAATTCATGAGCCTTTTGTTGTATTTTCTTTTCCTGCCCAGTTGAGGAGGGGAGGGATAGAGCAGTTTTGGTGAGTACCTGGTCTTCAACCAGGGTCAGCCCACCCCAATCCTTGCACCTTTAGGATTCTGCTTTAGTGAGTTGGTGGTATTCTAAACTAAAGTAATGATTTTCACAGCCAGGAGCTGTGTTCTGGCTCAGCTTCTGTTCATAATTGATTTTTTCCACCTTAATGGAGTTTAATAAAGTCTTCTCAAATTCCTCTGTCTTAGAAACCAAACCAAATACTATTGCGAAAGTTTGACACAATTGGAAATTTTTAAATCCCTTTTCCACTACTGATATTCGCTGCAGGTGACTCTTTTCCATTTCTGAAGTTCTACAGCCTCCAATGATATTTACGATTTGTCTTTTTGAGAATGGTAGCAAAGATCCCACCTGGGATCCAGACTGCATTCCTGTTGGGCATTGCCAATGTCATGCAGATAGCTATGTGGGAAGTCAGATATGATCCTATGATGCCCCAAAAGGTGTCTCCTGGAGTGATAGAGAAATTTTGATCTCTTTGCACAAGGATCTTGGGAGACCTTAAATTTTGGTAGTGTGTATTACTCTGTTTATATATTCTTGAGAAAGGTTAACTGAAATTAGTTAGAAATGTAAGGAAGGGCTGCTAAAAGGCAGATGAGGATGAAGTTGGAATTGTAGTGCAGGATAACCAAGAGTGAGCATGTGCGTGTGCCGCCCATAAATCCATCAGCAGGTACATCTAGAGAAGGACGCAGCAGTGTAAATGGAACAGCAGTGTTGACAGAAAACTAAATAGTGTAAGTTGACCATGGGTAATTTAGTCAAGAAACAATGAGTTCTGTCATGTTTTCCTGAGGCAAACAAAATAAGAACAGAAATAATTTTGATGTAGTGATCTCTAAAAATATGCAAGGGACTTTATTCCATGGTATTTGCCATAGCAGGCAATAACTGGGAAGGTAATTACTTGTCCTGCATTGCTAAGATTGGTCTTGCTTGTCCAGCTTGGGAAATTAAGGTGCTCTTCTGATGTATGTGGGCATTCTGTTGCTGTGCAGAAATAGATAGTTTGTATCTGTTCCCCCTATCCCTGCCCTCAGCTTCCTCAGATTGTCTTCCTCTCCTTGTGAGAAGGTTATCACTGGTTGATTTTTTTTTTCTTGTTCTGAAAAACATCCAGTTCTCCTCTAGGTATTGAGTTGGTTAAGCTGTAGTCTTGTAGCCTTGTTTCAGTTTCCTTACACCATCAGCAGCAATCTGTGAATGGTACCACTCCACTACTAGTGTGTACCTTCACATTAATCATGCAGTCCATGCTCCCATGAAACTGTATTTTTAAATTTGCCCTAAGCATTGTTCTTAATATTGTATGTGACCTGGCAGATAAAAATAAATGAGTTCTATTGCAATCTGAAACCTTCTTGGGAATTCATTTATTTTCTTAGAAAAAAACCCAACCCATATGGCAGGGCAAAATTTACTTTTATAATTAAGTGGCATCAGCAACGGATTACTCTCAGGGCATTAGCTCCTCAGTAAGCTCAAGAAAATGAGAGGCTGCTTGTTTATCTTATTCTGATAAATTCCAATAAAATACTTGAATATTTTATTTCTCTATGTGTTACTTGGTGGACCGATTTAGGATGTAATAAAATATTATAATGATTTCTGTGTTTTGAAATGCCAGTAAGCATAAAGATTCATGCATTTCTCCAAGAACAACCTTGCCTTCTTTGCTGTATGAACGTGCTTTGCCATATGTTTCCTTGGAAAGGTCACTTGAAGGGGGAGAAGACCAAAGTAGGGGAAGGATACAACAGTCTGTGAATCTCCCAGGCAAATAGTGCATTGACTTTTTTCCTCTTCATTTCCTGAAAATGTACATAACACATAGGAGCTCTAGTTTATATAAATCAAAAATTGCTAAAAGTGTTCCAGCCATTTTGGCAAAACAAGAGTTGATTAGAAGCATGTCTCAAACCTAATATCTTAGGGCAAGGTGTTTTTTTCTTTTTTTGTGACTTTTAATTTTATCTTTTTTCTTAGTGATTTTATTCAAACCATACCAGAAGAATTACGTGTATTTTTAAAGGGAAAATGAAGTTATCCTCTTTTCCCAAGCCTCCTGAGCTTGAAATTTTGAACTGGTAGCAGCCTGCATTGAGTTCATTCCTAAGATGTGGAACATTTTATTTTATTTTATTTTTTAAATTCAAGTTGGGCTAGCTCAGCTATACTTTTAAATGTTGTAGTTACTATCAGAAATAGGTCTCAAAGTTATTCAACTTTCTTTTTAATTGGCTAATATATATTTAGACATATCTTTTTTTTGGTTTGCCTTTTTACATAGAGTATCCTAATAATGGTGACTTTCTCCTATATGTTCTCCTGCAAGTTAATTAAACCTGCTTTTTAGGATTATAACTTGCTTTGAGGTGGCTTATTGCCTCAGTCACTCCTTATCTCACTGATGAAGGACTGTAACAGTATGCCTTCTCACTTAATTAGATGTGTGTTTGGGAACGTTAATTTGAACCATTACCACTACTTGCCATAATAACAGAAAGGCAAATTAAAGGATTCATTAACAGGGGCTTAAGGATCTCTAATAAAGGAATAAATAACTGTACAGGTTTGCTTCTTGTTGTCTGCTCCCAGCAGGAGAATCTGAGAGCTTCTTGTTAATGAGATGCTCTGAGGGCTACATATATATGTTAATATACAGGCACAGGGATTTGGTGCTGTATTCTTTGAACATCATCTGAGTTTCACTGCTCATTTAACACTCAATTCAGGGTAATCAATGTCTGTCCTTCCACTGATTGGACTGGGCTAATCTAATCTATGGTTTAATGCTAGATCTATGAGAAATTATCTGCAAAAAGAGGTAGGCATTTTCCCCCTACTCTTTGTCTTTCCTACCTTGCTAACAGCTTCTTTAATATTTTTAAAAGCTTCCTACCTTTGCTGGTCATGCCTGGTTCCACTCTGCACTTTTCTTCTTCTTTGCACCAGTGCTGGTAATAGTCTGGTTGCAGAGTGACACTAGTCAGTTCACTAACTCCACAAAAGTCACTCCTTTTCTGTACTGATTTAATGTCTTGGCATTTTAATTAGAGTAGCTGACATGGTGCATCATTGCCGGAGCCCTGGAGTTGACTCAGGGTAAGACCAAAAGAGAAACCATGGGGGTAAAGGGAACTTCTTTGGCAGACAATGCTGCTATTTCAGTGTAAGCCAACTTTAGGAATTATATCAGAGGAGTGGTGTTCTAAAGGTATCTGTATTTAATGAAGTCATGACTTGATGTATACACACTGCCTCTGAAACTTCTGTGCCTTACATGATTTACAGCACCCTTGTGGAGGAACTGGAGAGGGCATGATCCCAGGAGGGAAACTCAAGGCTAACCTTGATAATTTGGGCTGTCAAGCTTAGATTCTCCTTCCTTTTAGTAGCTTTAGCATTAATGTGAATTACTTACATAATTTTTGAACCTTTTAACTTTGCAGTTTATTTTCTTAATTTAAAAAAAAAATTAAAAAAGAAAATATCAAAACTTTGCATACTTTGTACTCTTTACTTTCTCCTCCTGACCTTTTTCCCACCCTGTACTCCAACAACTCAAGCAAACTTTATGTGCCCAAGTTGATTACCATAGTAGGAGACCACAAAAAATTTGAATCGTCTAAAATTTCTGGGTTTAAGCCCATTTCCATTATCGGTATTTTTTTGGAGGAGATGTAACAGCTACATTTAAATTTAATTTCTAATTAATCATGAAAAGTAGCAGACGATTAATATATTGAACAATGAAAGAGTAACAAGACCACACAGAATTTGCATGACTCTTTGTTTGAGTAAATACTGTACAGTATATGTAATATCTGCCAAAATAGAAAAACTGGAGGCATGTACTTTGACATATGTGTTGTAGCAATAAAAGAAGTATTAAAGATTCAGCTAGCCACAGTTATGAAATACAGGATTAACATTTTGGTTGAGCTGATATTTCAGGATAAAATCATATCCAACAACAGCTTACTAAATAAATGGCTGACTAGCCTCACAAACTCATCTGGACTGAAGCATAATATTCAGAAACATCCTTGACCTGCATGCATCAGAGGCAGGTGCAAATATTGCAGGGCCATTGGCAGCTTGGGAACTTGAGTGCTGTTTGTGAGAAGCCAAGGCCAACAGGAAAAATTTAATGGAAGTTTGAGATGACATGGCATGACTTCAGGGAAAGGGTGACCTCCAGAGCTACAGGGGACCCTGGTACCCTTCTGCTTTTTCTGGAGAAGCCCATGGCAAGAAATATGTAGAAGTGATGCCTGGCTGTTGTTGAACATCTGTGCAGGAGTGCTGTGTTCTGTGATCTCCAGCATTACTGAGGCTGTATGAGGAGCCACAGGGAGGCAAAGTAAGATTTACTAATCCAGAGGAGAAAGCATCAGAGAAGGAAATCAGATTTTACAGGACCCTTGAGTGGATTAATTTAATTTTTTATGGGATTCTTTCCTAATTGACTCCCATAGTGTTTTTTCTTATTCTTTTTGACGAACTCATTGTCTCACTGATCAGCTTATGATTGCGTGAGTCTTCCCTTTGCCATTTTGAATGTTAATAAAATGTGATTAGTCTTCATTCCTCAAGAAAACCTCAAGAAATTATTTTAAAAGAGCAATAAGAACAACAAAAATCACTTCTCCATAATTGTTAGGATGGATCAACATGACCTACTAGTCTGAAAATATTTATCTCTGTGCATATCCTCTTTTCACATCTTTAGCATTTATGAGTAAAACCTCATTTCATTATTCTAATTTACTGAGTCTTCCATTTCACTCAAAATGAAGATAATTTATTACTTCTGGCCATTCTGTTTTTTGTTATTGTAATTTGACTATTTTCATAAATGGTTCAACTAGAACGCTTGGATTAGGCTTCTTTTATTTCCAATGTATTATCTTTGGCTTTTTGAGATCTTTTTTTCCTATCGATTCATGATTTAGTCAAATAAATTTTCTACATAATAATTTTATTTATATTGATTATCTCCTTTTGTCCTATTCTTAACTTCTTAAAATTATCTTTTCACTTGCTGACTTTACTATATTGCAAAATTAGAATTGGCTTTCATCCAGAACTTTGCCAACTTAATTGTGAAATTGTGAAATTTTGCTTAATAGTTGACTCTTGTGGAGTTTATACTTTACATTTTTAGTCTTATTTTTTTTTTCTCCCAGTGAATTGCATAAAATTTTCTTCTTTCATGTGAATTAGTAGCTTGAAGGAAGTGAACAGGAAGTAATCTTTTGCTAATTTATTTCCAGGACATTTGGCAGCATGTCTGGTCATACCTTGAGCGTCTGAATTTCCTGCAACCCCTATTTATTGATTTAGGCTTTCAATTGCAGATGCCTGTGGAGGCTTAGGATGGGTTGTGGAGATTTTTTTGCTATTTATGATATATATTTTACCATCTTTTTAAAAAAGGCTTAATCTTGAATCCATGTTTTCCTGAACTGCGTGTGCCATCTTAATGTTCTTCTAATTCATGTCTGTGTCTAATGCAAGAATGTTTATTGTTGTTCTATTCAGCTTTTATAGCTTGCAGTTTCACAAAGAAAAGGGTAAAATGCTGGATTTAACCACCATAACTAACAAGATATACTTTTGAATCTTTATGCATTTTCAATTGTTTTTTTGACTTGGACTTCTTCAGGGGCATATGGAAGATTATTTTTTATACTTTTAGTTGTAGTCATACTGAATGTATTCACTGCAATAGATTGAAAGATATTATTGTGAAGGAGGTAACTGGAGCATGCTTTTTGTGTGCTTTCATTCAGTTCCCACTGATACTGGTGGACGTCTTTACCCTTGGGTTTGAGCAGGCTCTTGGCTAACGGGCTTTAGTTACAGGAGCTGAGCTAGAAAAGGTGTTCAGTGCTGTGAATGTAAAGCAAATGGTTGCTGCCTGCTGGCTCTCGGAAGGAGTAAAGGATGCTGCTTTATCTCAGTGTTAGTTGTGCTTTCTTCTCATTAAGTGTCCTTCTGTTTGCAGATTTATGTAACATATTTGCTTTCCTCATTCATTAAGCACCAAATGGAAACAAATTTGCCAATTACCGCCAGTGTCAAATCAGTTTAGTTCCAGCGTGCAAAGTTGTATTTGTCTTGCTTATTGACACCATATTTGGAAAAGAAGCAGGGCTGTGTTCTAAGAGGTCATATCTGTGCTTCAGAAATGCAATTTCATTTTTATTTCTCAGCCTTTGTTGCCTTCAAAGCATAAATGCATTGGAATAAAGCTGAACAGGGGTTGAAAAATGGCAGTCCAGGGCACAATCACAATAACACGTTGAAAAAATGTTGTCACCTGTCTCGTGAGGAGCGTAATGGCTCTGCACTTGTCATGAAAATTGGCATCGACTTTTTGTTTGGACTGCCGGATTTATTAACACTACATTTCGTATGTGTTTTTCTACTGTCATGCTTTATTTTTTTCCTTTTAGATTTTCTTCTCACATATATATGCTTTCTGAGCAAGTTCTCACATGCTATTGGAGCATGCTGTAGAATGTTAAACTGTTGATTTTGTAAAGCTAAATGTAGTCCTGCAAGTTTTACTGAAGTGGGCACGTCTAGGTAGGAATGGCTCTGATTGCTCTCTGAGTGCTAGTTTGCCACTTAGGCTGGCATTATTTATGTAGTCACAGTCTGTGCTGTCCATTTGCCCAGTTTATGTTGCTAAGGTGTTTTTACTGTCTCTTGCACATTGCTTTTCTTATTTAATTTTCTTTCTGCTGGCTTTATAAAGCTAAAAATATTTTAATTGGTTATTGGCAGCCACTGGAAATTGAAAAATGTACACTAATTAGCTCTACTTCTTGATCATTCGCATGAATATAGACATTTTAGTCTCCCTAACACTCATAGGGTCAGTTTTTTCTAATTTCACACTGAATATGTGTAGAAGTGTTTTGCTCTACTGAATAGGATAAAAATCTCATTTTCTAGGAAGAAAAAGAAGAAAAACATTGAGTGTCTGTTTTTCTTCAGGCTGGTACTGTGTTTGTACATTTATTAGTTTAGAATTTTTACAGCTTACTTTTTAATAGGCTGAAATGATGTCAGGATGGAAAACAATAAAAAGACATTAGTAATTTTATAATCTGTCCTAAGAAGGCCTCATCAGGCATCAATTTTCAGGAGATAGCTGAAGTACACATAGCAATTGAAATGCCACTGTATTGAGTACTGACCCAAAAACTAAATGTATGAGACGAGACTGTCTGCTCACATATTCTGCAACAGAGACTGCATTTATTTGTAGAGTGAGATGGGGCAATTATGTGCCATTCCTGTGAGTCTCACACCACTGAGTTAAGAAAGCAGTTTATACCTGCTGAGGACGCAGTTCAGTTTTCTGGAAGAAAATAAAGTTGTTTTGCAGCAGCAGTGAAGTCAGTTTCTTTGATATCGGAGTGAAAGAAGTAGAGTGGTGGGTGATGGAAGTTTAAATGCACAGAGATGAGGAGCAGAAAGGATTTATGCTCCCTGCTGAATACTTCTGGCCAAGACATTGTGCAGAAGTAAAGGTATTTTTTTGTCTTTACAGAGAGGGTGTAGAAGTGTTAGAAAGACTAAAACATGTTGCTTCCTGGAATTTTGGGGAAAGTCTTTCAAGTCCACTTGCATGTAGCATGGTGAAGCTTTGTGTATACATTGTTGTGCAATGTACTGTTTTCTTTGATTTTCCACTTCTGGTCTCTTCATTACTCAAACCCAAGTAATTTAGTTATTTCTTTGTGGTGATTTACCTGTCTAATAATAAATATTCTGTCTTTATTTTACTTTCACATGAATTCTTGCCCTTAATAACCTGCCTCCTTCATTTAGAGTAATTCTCTTTAGCAATACTCCTAGGAAAGACTTGTGACATGGTTCCCTTACAGCCAGTTTAAGTAGACCATATATGTACCAGAGTCAATAAATAAACAGCACAAAACTGTTTCCCAGAGTCCATAAATAAAGATACCCTTGATAGCAGTTGTGTTTCTGAGTTAGGCACAATTTGGTTTTGTTCTTCTCCCCTTCCCTGCTGTCTCATTTAAAAAAAAAAATTAATAGGGATGTAAATTATAGATCCTGAACATTTGTGCTCATTAACAATGCCTCATCCTCTTTGGAAAAAATCAAAATTATTATCTCAAAAAATGTGACTTAATAATAATTTTGATTGCATGTCTATCAGTTGCATGGATGTAATATTGCAGGTAATTTTTGAAAATTGCAAATATTTAAAGTTTAACTTTACTCATCTCTTTATCATCTCGGGTTTTTTTGTTACTTAAGTGAATTTTTAAAAATCTTATAAAGTGATGTTACAGATTTTTTATGAATAAATTAGGATTGAAGAAATTGATATTATTTTTAAAATCCTTTTTATTTTCATCTCTAAAACTCTCTAAAATCACACTGTAACAACATTGGAAAATCAGAATTGCTTTAAATAATGTAAAAATTAGACAGAAGAAGACTGGAGAGTATTGTTTCTGTGAAGATGCAGTAAAAAAACCTAATAATGAAAAGAAGAAAAAGAGGTGTGTTAAGAGCTAAGAAAGAAAGGAAAATTGGTGCAGGAGGAATATATCTTGCTTGTGGTTTGCCTGTATTCCTCCCAAGTTCTGTACGTGCAGTGATGCTGCTGTAGAGAAAAAGAAGAGTGAGAAATATTTTTGCAATAGATGCACAGTCTTTTGAAAAGTGTGCTTGTTTGGTTTGTGTGTAGTCCTTGCTGTGGGAATCTTAGTCTTTGAAGAAATTAGACCATGTATGGCAGGACTTTGCTCAAAATTATGAAAACTCCTTGTACAGATTCGCCATCGTGCTGGGATTCTTTTCTTCAAACTTTACATATATGTGCCTGAGCTAATTGCATGAGGTTCCCATCTCTGTGGGGAGAAATGGAGAGCTTTGATCTGCCTGTCCACGGGTTCTGATGCAGACATCCAACACTGGTGACATGAATCTGCCAAAGGACTGAGTATTTCTCCCCATTGATTCTAAAGGCAGACTGGAGCAATGAATCAGATGTACAGGCACACAGTGTAAATACCTACTTTATTCATGTTCAGCCAGTCCTTCAGACTGAAAATCTTTTTTAGAAATTAACTTAGTCCTTAGCCCAAAGGGCTGTATGTTGAGATAGCCCCTGAAAGAATTTGAAGTCCTGAAGTCCTGAATTTGAAGTACCTGTCACTCCTAAATTTTTTTCTGCCTTTATCATCATTAACTATGTTTTAATTTAAACAGTTTTAGCATTTGGGTTTTTTACTGAAATATTAGTAACAATTCATTTTTATCTACTATTTTTTTAACCCCAGAAACTACCTCTTCAGATTGAAGCTTGAGGATCTCTCTCTCATACAGGTATGTTTATTTCTGTTTCCTTATTTCTTCTGCAAGATGTAGGTAAACAGATGTTTTAAAGCAGATAATAAAGATATTCTTAAGCTTCATAGCTACACATAAATATGCATCGTCTTTTGTCCTTTTTCTGGCCTCTTTTTATGTAAGTCATATTATCCCTTTTAATTCCAGATTAGCCTTTGTCCCAGGTCATACAGATGTGATGTTGTCTTAGTCTGCTGTGATTTTGTTAGAGTGGATTTTCATAGTCTTCATTAATACAATTTTAAATTAACTGCCTTTAGATTCAGTACTGTCCCTATTAAGTCATGAAGTAATTCTATACAGCTGAATACAGAAAAGTAAGAAGCATCCAGGTAAGGCTGTACTTGGGATTTTTATAACAACTTGTGGATGCTCTAATTAGACTTGTCAACTTTATTTGCCTTCCTAGACTACTAGAAACAAGATCTGCTGTAAGCTTATATTTAATCAAAATTGCAATATTAATAAATATTCAATTTCATTGCTGGTGTTTAAGGCTGTGACATACCAAGCACTTTTAATATAGAGTATTTGGGCTGTCCATTTTCATCTTCTGTGCCATATTCAATATCCTGGCAAATAATTTAAGTCCTGAAGGTTCTTGTCAAGACACTGCACTCAGAGGTCTCTGATGGTGCCATTGTACTTCATCCTGCTAATTCATAGACAGAAGTTCATGACTTTCCTCTGTTAGGATCTGTATTAGTAGACTGAATTCACTAATGAGGGAGAATTTTGCAGATTGCAGAGTTTTGTGATTGTGCTGACTGATTCAACCAGACCTCTTCTCACCCCAATCAACAAAAAAACCCAAACTGAGCACAGAAATCATAGCGTTGATGTTGTAGTAGGTTACAGGCTTTCAGTCTTATGCATGTTAGAAGCCTTTAAACAGTCTTTTCAAGTTGACTTTTGATAAAGTTTCTTATTCTGTCTTCGGTATTGTAGCACCACTTCTTTTTCTCTGTATCTTCTAACTTTCTTCAACAAATCTTTAGAGAATTTGTGTTTCTAAATCAAAAGTGTTGTTTTTTTTTTTTTTTTTCTTTCACCAGCATATCTTTACTATCCCTACAGCTAGTATTCATTTTTTCCCCTCATTTTCAAGCCTACCATTATGATTCTTTCATATTTGTCCTTCACAGATCTCCTCTTCCTCTTCTTTGCTTCTATTTCCTTTATAGTTCTGTTAGAGTGGCCCAGGACAGCCATTATCCAAAAGATGTGTTTCCTTGGATGTGCTGGTTTTGGCAGCTGCAAATCAGCTGTGAGGTGACTGAGGCCTTTGTTTTAATTTGTAGGGTGAATTGTTTAGGATTCATAAACTAACTAAACAATACATTTATAACCCTAAATGTCTTGTCTTGTAATCTGGTATTATGGATGAAAGAGACGAGCAGAAGTGGAAAGCAAAGCAGAAGCTGTATGAAATCCTTGTAAAAGAGAATGATGGAATTTCAGGGAAGAAATAAAACCTGCTGTGGTTTAACTCATTGATACTGCATGTGCTAGTTAGCATTTATTTGCCAAGGGACTGAGCACTTTGATATTTCATTTATGGACAGGATAATTTTTTTGGTACCATTTCATTTCTTCACACAGTTTTTGTCATAGCAATAATGTAAAAAATATTATTTAATTCTTCTACTTATGTTGCTTGCTTTTTTTTTTTTTTTTTTTTTTGCATGAGTCAGCTTTTGTAAAATCATGCAGATGTTTCACAAGCTAATAAACTATGTTTTCACGTCTGGAAGAAAACACACACTGTGAAGTGCTAGCTATGAGAAGCTTTCAGCATAGCTCAATAGCAAGAAAAAAAAGCTAGAAACAAGACAGTCTATACCTGTTATATAATTGTCTTAGGAAATTGCTCAAGCTCTAGTTTTGCTATTGTGTGTGGGAAGCAGGAGAAAAATTACTCACTAGTTCTCTTTCACAGCAAATACTTCCAGCATGGAAGCAAATTGGAACAATTTGCATCCTCCTTTTCTGTAGTTTTCAATTAGACTTTTATAACTGCTCATTTTCTTAGTGTTGGCACTTTGTTGTTTTGTTTTGTGTTTATTTTTTTTTTTTCTATAACTGATTCATCAGTTGAATCTTTCTTACTGTACTTTTCTTTCTGAAAAATAAAGGGAATGCCTCAAACTAATTTTTGACCATTGACGCACTTCAGTTATTTTCATCTAAGCTCGTTTCCTCATCTGTCACGCTTAAGTGTCTGTTGGAATATGTTAGTTTGTGCACACTCTACTACTGGGAAGATAATAGGCTTCATGTTACATGTAATAAACTGCAGCAGTAGTATTCTCATATTTACAGCAAAAGCATACTTGAAAATACTTTTCAAATTTCTGTGTGTTTTTGGAAATATAGGCATTTTATTAAAAAAGTGTTCTTTTGGAGTATTATCAGACATTGCAAAATTGCCAGATATAGTTTTGTAATAGGAAAGCTTTCTAAAAAGGAATAAATTAAAATAATGACTCCTTGTTTGCAAACTTTTCCAAAAATTTCTTTAGTCCAAAATATGTGTATGTCCTGTCTTTTTCGAGTGCATACCTGGAAAATAGTTTGGAAACACAAGATAATCTTTCTTGCAAAAATAACCCCAACAACCCAAACCAGACATCCATTTGAAATGCAAGTTATCACAAAAGAAATGCAGAACATGTATTGAAAGGGTACTGTTTCCACCAGTTTAGTGGAAGTTAATCCCTTGTTAAAGTGGGGTTAGCGTGCTTCCAGAGTGCATCAGACAGGATGTGCATTTAAACATGAGCTGGGGCTGTGCACTGAGACATCGTCGCCCATTGTGGGTACATCAAAGTTGTCATCCCACATGTCATGGTTCTGTGCTCTGTACTTTATAGGAACAGCATGTTGTTTGAATAAGCAAGTTTCATATGATAATATCTTTAGCAAACCAGTATTTGATGTGTCTCAGCAATTTTCTTTGTGTAGCAGAATAAAGAAGAATACAGCAAGTGAAAGCCTTTTAAGCTCTTGACGGAGAAGCCTGAGAGTCAAATTGTTCAAAGCTGGCTGTTGGAACAATGCATGCATAATGATTATGGATTAGGGAAGAAGCACTCATTGGGCTGTGGTTGTAGAAGAGCAAATATTTTATCACTCTCTATGCAGCAATAGTAGGCTCACAGACAGAGAAGGCCTGACTCTGCATAGATTTGTTTTTTGAGCTTTGCTTTGTTGTTGCTCACCTCAAGTAACAGAATGATCCATAAAAGCATTGGCCAAGATGAAAGCTAAGTTTCCCGAAAACTCTGTTATATTTCTTAAAATATAAAAGCAGAATTCTAAATGGTAGTTTTTAAATGAATACATTTATTTTCAAAAATGTACTTTAAAAACCATGACATCTAGCAAATGTCAACATTCATGGTGGAGCTTTGACATTATGTGGTGGATGGCTGTCACAAATGTCTGTTCTCATGTTTTCTTTTTTCCAAATTTTTTGAAAAGAGAGCTTCTAAATTCAAACATTTGTTTGTGTCTACCTACATGACAAGTTTGTTGATGTGTCTGTAAAGAATGAAAAGCTAATACGTGCTGGCTTATAAAAGTCTTTATGCCACAGTTGAAATCAACAATATGCCAGCCTGTATAATCTTTTCTCAAACCTCATAGAAGGTGTGCATGTTTTCTTCTTCCATAAGTTAAACTTCTTTGTAAACGCAGGTTGTTAAGGCATTTACAGGACACATGCTTGAGTTTGCCTTTCTCCTATAAATATTCCATCTATGAAGTCTATTTGCAATTTGAGATGCTCAGAAGTTTGAATATGAGCCTATTCCACCTGTTTCTGTATTTACATGGTTTTCCACAGGTTTTATTCTCATCCAGAATTTACACATCTTTCACTTATAGCAACACATACCTCAAAGTCCATTTCTAAAGGCAATTTTAGCCCATTTTTTACTTCAAGATTCAAATTAAATCCTTTGTGCAGCCTAAGAAGATCATAATTTCATTTTATGTGTGTTATTCAACTTTAAATTCTGGAGTCTTGATGGTTTTGGTTTATAGATATGCTTGTGTGTAAATGTGTTTATATATGCATGCCTGTTAATAGAGTATTCAAGGAATTAAAGGCAAGATTGGAGTTATGAGTTTTCTGGAAAAGGAGCTACTTTGTAAAACAAATATTGCCTAAGAGAATTCTTGCTATTGTTTACATATGTCAAGAGTGTCTGAAATACCTTTTACATATGATAGTTCACTTTGATAGGAGTCATTAATGGCATAGATGGTAGGCTAAGTAATGAGTTAAGTAAATTGTACTAGTCTTTGAGTATATATTTTGTGTTTGCTTATGTGAAACAAAGAGTGAATTTGATTCCGTGATTGAGGTTTCTTAAAAATTCATATGTATAACCCGAAAACCTTTTTTAAATTTTTACCTGAATTTTAATACAGGATATAATTATAAGCAACACCCGATTTTTAATTTTTTTAAATAAATCAAATCACCAGGGTTGTAATTCTATTTTGATAATAACAATTGCATGCTATTGTTATAAACAGATCTTACTGCATCTTTTGTGAAAAGCCTTCATAACCTTAGTTTGTCTTTTGGTTATGGTGGTACTTGGTCTGTAAAAAATGGAGGCACAAATGACTGGGAATGTCCTTACAGATAATTTTTGTGTCAGTGCTCTGAATTTCCCTTTGATATGAACAAAAGGAAAAGTTATAAATAGTTACCATGTAGGATCAAATATTTAATTTATGCTTGTATTAAACACATGAAGTTATAATCAACAAATTCAGAGATAAAGGTAATGAAGCTGAGGTGACCAAGTTGCAAAGTGACCAAAAAATAGTAGAGCTGATGCAAACTTCTGTTTTGGTGCTAGGGATGAGCTAACTGTGCAGAGGTATTTGAACTGTTAACTTTTGTGTAAATTGGTGCTGAAAGCAGAGTTTAAAAAAGAAAAAAACTTAAGAAAAGGTAAAGATGGCATGTAACAATGCCATCACTATCAAGTACCTCTTCCTGTCATTGATACCTTTCTGGTGGCAGAATGTTGGATTTGATTATACAATAAGTGCACAAGTAATTAAATTAGAGTATTGGAAATTTGAAGAACAGGTTAAAGTATTTGAGAAGACAGAGCTAGTCCTTTGTAGTGGGTATAGATGGACTTGGTGGCTAGTATATTCTATTTTTTTTTTTTTTTCTGTGAGTCCATTAGTAGTTTCATTGCCTTGTTTTCTGCTTGCATAGCAATATTTTCTGGCCAAAATTACAACTTTATTAAAGCCAGAAAAAGATGAATTCAGCTAGCAGTGCGTAATTTCACTTATCTAATCCTTACCAAAATGACCTCATTTACATGCAGCTGAAAGCCAGGTAAAGCATATTAGATCCTAAAGCTAGGTAACACATGTTAGATCACACAAATCTGACATTCCCTTTATAAGATATTTGTGCAGAAATCAATTACCAGCAGACAGTGCTTCATTTCTGCTGAAAAAGAGCTGGTGCTCTTAGATTCACCTAATATTAACTAGAGGATGGCTACTGTTCTTAAACCATTTTGGCCAAGTACTGATTCCCTCTGCATTCTGAATTTTCTCTCCATGTGTGGGATTTTTCATCTGCAGAGGTGTGGTTACATATATCAGCTAATTGTTTTAAGGGTTTTTGTCTTGTGTGTGGCGTTGTAGGTTCACGTGCAGACCCCCACTAAAAAGCTATATAGTGGGCATGCAAGGCAGCCAACTGGATGTGTTACACTTCTGGCCATTTCTGCTTGTTATTCATTTACACTTGGCTTCTACAAAATTGGAAGGTTTTAGTCTCCAGAATTTGTAATTTCTTACCCTTCAGTACAGTTGAAATTCATCATGTACATTTAAAAAGAGTCTAACTGAAAAAAAAGAATGCTGGCAAATTGGCAGGGCTTTGCTGCTGCTTTGGCTTATCTGTATGTGTTAGTATTTTCAGAGATGGAGGAAAAGAATAGAGAAAGAAAGCCAGGCAGAGATGTAATTTTTCATTTATTTGCTGTATGTCTCATTGTTTTGTTCCAGTACTAAAATATGTGTGCAAGTGTATTTCTAGACAAATGAGTCCATTTAGTCAAGAAGCTTAGGGGTTTTTTTATTCTTTTTTTTCCCCTTATGTCTACTTCTTAGGCTGCATTTCTTGTATGTTTACAGTGATCTGTTCTGGTTTCGCATTAAAGAAGCAGAATAGGTACTAAAATTTTCCCCTTGCACTGGAGTAAAGCTCCTGTTTTCTTTAGATATTAAAAATTTGTGGGTTTTGGGTTGGTTTTTTTTGTATTTTTTTAAGATAAAGGGGAAGCTTGGATCACCTGAATATATAAATATTAGTGCATATGTTCTCATGACAAATAGAAGTGATATCAAAAAGTATGTGTATACATTTTTCAGCTGATACTGCTGAAAATAGTGGTATAATTTCACCCTTTTTGATAATTTTCCCAGGTATTATGTATGGTGTTCACCCACACTGCATTACATGCACAAAAGGTAATTGTCAAAATGTCTTTTCCTAAGAAGGTGATGCTTGTTCATGTTTTCACTAAAATGATAAATCATTAGCGTTCCACAAGAGTAATCACCAAGTAGAATCTGTTTGAAAATAAATCAGGCTGCTGCCTGCCAAATCTCTGGGCTGTGTAGAACCTTGGTAAACTTCAGCTAATTCTGGACTCAAGCAGCATCCTGTGAAAACAGGGTGATATTTATGGAGGGAAGGAAGTTTTTTTTGACAATCAGCCTCTTTCATTGTAGCCTCTCTACTGAGAAGGTTCAGAAATGTTGAGAAACTGTAGAAAATGAGAACAGAAAAACTAATATAGAGATTGAAAGCAGATTATCTTAATTCTTATATTGTCTTGCCCAGGTGGAGATTGCCACAGGCAGTTGCTGATGGAGAGTTCCAGCTCTTTGGCAAATGGATGCTGCAGTACTGAGCAATTTAGAAAAGAAATGGAATATGCAGTATGCTCTGGAAGACATTATATCTGTAATACAGTGTCTGCAAACATATTTTATCAATTTTTTGCTTACGGACCCTAGTATGGAACTTCATTGTGTGCTCTGGCCTGTAAACACCAATTAGCGTTTCAACCACAGTTTTTATGCCATGCATATTCAAAGAGCAGGCTTAAAGACACATTTTCTCATCCACAGGGGGAATTATCTTTTCCAGTACTGAAAAGATCTGTTCAACAGTTTTGCAAGTTAGGTGGGATAGGGCATAAATGCTTTTGGGTAATGCTACAGAGAGGAGAGGAGTTCAGCTTGCCCCTGTGTGGTAGTGGTCATCAGTACCTGGCATAAAGCCATTGTTTGGCCTGTAGTATGCCCTGCAATTGGTTGTTCAAATTATAAAAAAACCCATGAAATTAAGAAGACCAGCATTTAAACCTAGAGTAATAGAAAAATGATGGAGCAGTCTCATGTTCCCTTGCCACAGGGCAGAAAAATTTAAGATACATATCTTGACCTTCAGCTCTAAGAAGCCTTTAACACAGTCACTTTAAAGGATGCACCCAGCTGCTGAACTGTGGGAAAAACTGGCTGTTTCCATAAGGCAAAAAGTTCTGTTCCCTTCTTTGCTAGGGAAGAGGTGTAAAAATTTTCAAGGTTAGGAGACTGTTTTTTTTGCTACTACAATTATGGAAAAGTCAGGATTTTTAAACCTTTAAGGAAACAAAGCAGCCATACTGAGGCTGAGACATGGACACTTGTTGCTATAACCTAAATAGAAGGAAGGAGTTGAGGAACTTGCAACAAGTACTTTAGTTGGTGAGGATCCCATGTGGGATCCCACACATCCTCCCATGTGTGGGAGGGAGGGTCCTACTCTCCTAAATGGTTCAGGACATGAAGAGAGGGTTGCTGTCAATATGTTACCTGCCTGGTCAACACTACTCAGCCCAATTTATGAAGTGGATTGTTGTTGTAGCGCGGGGAATCCTTACAACATATGTAAGACAGTGATGGACTTGGAAGGAAAGATGAAGAGATATTTCTTTAGATGTTCAGGGATTATTTTATTTCTCCAGCCCATGGCTGGAGTTCCCAGGCAGCTCCAGTCACCAGGACCCTGCTCCCTCCTGGGCCCCGGGCACCCAAACCACCCAATCAGGAACAGGTATGGGGCACACATGACATGGGGACAGGGACAGAGGCAGACCCATACCCTGCAGGGTCCCTCCCCCTGGGATTTCAGGGGAGAGGCACCTCTACAATTCACCCTTTCTTATTAAATAAAGAACATTGGAAAATACAGTTGCATAAGCAACAAAACATTTTCAAAGGAAAGGAATCTTGAGTCCCCAGATGTCCAAACAGATTGTCTTTGGAGCATTAGAAGGGAGACAGGACTTGAGCATGCTTCAGATGGAAACTGAGGAAGGGATTTTCCTTTTTGTACCTGTTGGAATCTTAGAAAATGACAGTTAATTTCTTCCCTCCCTCCTTTTCATCCCCCCCATCGGCATTGCAAAGGGATTAATGGCAAATGGAAAAGACAGGTTTTGTGAGGGGAACCAGAAAGGGAAATTTGGGCTGGGCATATATGGAGGATAAAGGGACATGGGATAAAAGGAGAAGGTGGGATAGGGGAAAGGATAAGGATTATGGGGATATTGTCTAGCATATCTACTGCCTTTGACAGAGACACTCCCAGGGCCTGCAACACATGCGGCCTGTGGGCCCTTCCTTCCTTGCATAATTTTAAATTCTACTCTTTCTCCTTCTTCTAAGCTTGGAACATCACTTTTGGGGTTCTTTTTTACAATAGCAGATTTATGGACAAAAATACTTTCTCAAGTATCGTTTTTCAACAAGAAACTGTAATTTTTCTTTACATTATACCATTTTACAGTTCAAAAAACCCTAGCTGTGATAAAATTTTTATTTTTTCTCATTCGTTTGTTCTTGCTTTCACTTTCGGTTTTGCTCGCTCTCGCATCGGAGCTGCCACAGCTGTGACCACCGGGGCCGCCAGCGCGTTCCTGTCGCGGGGTCTTGACTCCTCGGGATCGCGTGTGGGGCCGTGCAGGTCCGGTCAGACCGTGCTGCTGCATGCTGACCCTGACGGCTGCTCTTCCTTTGGCCACCTTTGCACCGCCGCTTGGCCCCATGCTCGCTTCCCTTCTGGAGCTCCGTGTGACTGCTCCATGCTTCCCGGGCGTTTGCGTGGCTGCGCCCTGTGAGGCGTTCTGTTCTAGCACGTGTGTGCGGCTTTGTACCGCTGGGGCTGCCACCGCTGCTGCCACCGCTGCTGCTGTCGACTACACACGTGTCGCTGCTGGGCACTAACGCAGTTCCCTTCTCGCCGCCCCCACGCCGCTCCAGCTCAGCTCGGCGTGGCTCACCGCGGTCGCCATAGTGACTGCCACAATCGCCGCTGCCTTTCTCACTGTGGGGCTCGGGCTCTGGCTCGGACCGTCGCTCACCACACAGCATGGGGCGGCCATCACCGGGATGTGCCTCTGCCGCTGCTGCCCTTGCTGCCTCCCTCGCCGTTGCCCTCACCGCTCGTGCCTCTGCTCTTGCTGCTCACGCCTTGCATTTTTCATCAGCTATTTCTACTAGCTGTCCTTCTTTATTCACTGTAAGAATACCTCGGAGACCCCTTGGAATGCACTCTCACATCCAGCATCTTTGTCGTCGCTCTCTCGCCCGCTATCGCTTGGGAGCCCACTCTGATACAGGGATGGGGTCTGCTCCACGGCTTGTGCTTTTAGGGGGTCTGGGCACCTCCACTGCAGGCACCTCCACCGCAGGCACCTCTGTGTTACTGGGACCGAGTAGGTGCTTTATGAGAGCATCTTCAATTGCAAAAGATGCTAGGATCACTTCTACTACCATTCCACTTCTTGACTGGATCATTATCAACTCATCGATTTCTTTCCAAAAATTGTCCCCTCTAGTCACAGGAAAACCAACATCAAAAATTAAGTCTCGAGTGACATAAAAGAAATGTTTGAAAAGCCAGTTAAAAAAGTGTTCTAAATGTCCTGGGTCCAGTTTTGCATTTTGTTTTGCTAGAATTTCTTTCACTTCCAAGTACATTTTTCTCTGTGGCTCAGATAGCCACAACACCTCTGATTTCTCCATCTGGTCAGAAAGTACAGCCAAAACCAAGACAATAAGAAAGTTCAGGTACTCACAATTCACATCGGTGTACTCCGGACCTTTAGAAATCGTTTTCAGGGATCGAATGTCTGCATATCTCCACCATTTGTTTTAATGAGGGAAATCTTTACAACAAGTATAAGACAGCGATGAACTTGGAAGGAAAGATGAAGCAAATTTTTGTAGATGTTCAGAGATGATTTATTCCTCCAGCCTGCATGGCTGGAGTTCCCAGGCAGCCTCAGTCATGGGACCCTCTCTCTTCCTGGGCCCAGGCACACCCAAACCACCCAATCAGGAACAGGTATGGGGTACACATTACATGGGGACAGGGACAGAGGCAGACCCATACCCTGCAGGGTCTCTCCCTCCAGGATTTCAGGGGAAGGCACCCCCACAGATGGTTGCTCGTAAATGTTTGAGAGAGACACTGCTTAGTCATAGCATAGGAAGCTAGTCCTGTTCTGAATTGAGAATAGAGGACTAAAGTTGTTTTACTCCTATGTGTTTATCCAATATTTTGGGATACCTTTTCCTTTCATTTTGCCTTATCTTTATTTTTCTGCTGCCTTTTCCTAACCCTGTTGTTAGTTCTCTTCTGCTTTGGCACGTATTGTTTCACCCATTCCAGATGGTACCTCAATATGATGCTTCTGCTGTCAAGTGTGGGACCAATAAATCATGTCAAACTATGGAAATCAATCAATTTATTAAAACTGAAAGCTAAGTGTCCTTTGAAATATCTGGGTTTACACACATATGTGAGATTTTTGTATTAAATTTTTTGTTTAGCTCTTATTTTGGATTTATTTGAAGGCAGGAAAATCTAGACCCCCGCAGACCATGAGAAATTCCCAAATGCTCAGCAGAACAAATAGCCCTCTAAAGGACATAATCTTACCCATAAAGCAATTAAGAGAAATAACATCACTCTTTAGGTTGTCAGTGTTTTACTTAAATAAATGTTTTAAATTTGCTTGCCTTCAAATCACAGTATTTTTAGGTGTTTGTCCTCAAAATGGAACTTGGAGTCTCAGCATAGGTGTTTAGGCTCTCTGTCTATTGGATGGGGATAGCTCTACACCCAAGTATAGGATCCACAGACATCTGAGTTCTGAACTTTCTAATCTCCCTGAGGAAAAATGTTGAGTGCACAGGGAAGAATAAATTAATAAATGCCACCTATTTTTGTTTGTTTGTTTGTTTTAAGCATCTCTATTGAATTTGACAATAAGATTTTTTTTCCTACATCACCCATATGCAGCAGGCTTCCTTTGTGAGTGAGTTGTATGTAAAATGTATGTTAAGCTCTTTCTGTCATGGTTCCTAAACTCAACAAGCAGTATGAACTTGAAGACTGTCTGGCCACTATTGTTAAGCAATGCTGAATTGAATATGGGCTGATCTATTACAAAGTTAAGCTAGTTATGTGTTTATTTGCTGTATGTTTGTTTTTTTCTTTTTTCCCCCTGATTTTAATATTATCTTCTTCAGTCAGTACTTCTCAATTTTACATGTTTGTTCTAGTGCCTGGGAAAGATTTATTTGCTTCTTCAAATCAGGGGTGTGATGCTGGTTGGTATACTGATTTTCCAAACAAAGGATCAAAGTACTAAAAGAAAAGAACAGGTCATTACAAAATTATGGGAAATGAGATATTACAGGATCTGTACTTGGGCCTGTTCATATATATTGAGATATTTTTAGTAATTTGGATTGATAAAAGTAATGACAACTGTATAGTTCAAAGAAACAAATTAATAAAACAGGAGTTTTACTAGAGGTTGATATTTATACCTACAGTTATGTCTATATTCAATTTTGAAAATTACCTCCTTGATGAAAAGCGACAGGTCTTTTTTCCAGGGTATAGCTACAATTTTAATAATCAGAAGTAGTCAGCCACAAAACAGTTTGTGTTTTGGTTTAGGTTTTAAACTGTCTGATTCAGTTAGGTTTATTAAAAATAAAATAAAAGACCTGAGAAAATCTCAGAATTTCATATTTATGTGGGTACTCAGGATAAAGCAACCTTATGGAAATCAGTTCTAGGAAAAAACAGTGACTGCATCAGAAGCAAAACAAATTTCTCTTAATTATTAGTTAAATAACAACTTCATTGTGGCATTGACCATTTTATGTGCTCTGTGATTCAGTTTCTTAATACTTTTGTTTCTAAATGAAAACTCAGGTGAGCATGAGTTTTCAGAACATTGAAATCACCTTGGAGATAGTTTGATTGATTAGTAAATATTTCTGAGGTGGGATGGATATTAAGTTGAATCTTTTTCACTGTTTTGTAAAAAAAAAAATATAGATTTATGCTGTTCTATTTTTATGACTTTCTGAGCCTTTAAATTGAGCATTTTAAATTAAATACAGTGTCTGGTATGTGTACGTGACGTTGGTTTCTATTAATTGCATTGAAATATGAATGACAGAGTGAATTAATTCTGAAGCCGCCTTGAGTGGAAAATGCAGTAGCTGCCCAGTATTTATTCATACCCTTGCTTTTAGGGTATCTGTCTGTGGGAACTCTGCTTGTAAGGGTAACAACTCATAAGCTCCAAGTCTTTGCCTAAGTACTTTGGCAATTTTGGGACTGATTTTTTGCCTCCTCACACTCATCTCAGGGAGCAGAAATGGTGCAAGGTCAAAATGTTCCCTACTTTTCCCCCCCACTTTGTTTCTTTGAGGTGAATATGAGATCTGGCAAGAGGAGAGAATTTGTGGGAAGTGGAACTGTGGAAGCTCATCTGCATTGATGATCAGAGTTTTGCACATGTTTTACTTTCCATTGATGAGATGAAACCTTTCTCAGTTAAACTCTTTCTGACTCCTAGGTGCATGGTTATTTTTGTTACTCAGTAGAATTATGCATACTCTTTTTTTTATGAATACCTGGGCAATAAAAATATCTGAATTAAGTTTTATGCTGTCAAATACACACAAAACCGTTTGCAGTGGCATTTTTTTTCTTACTTTAATTAGGCTGGGATTTATTAATGAAGCTTTTAAAATATGTCAGGACAGGTCTGAAGAAACAGTAATTCTGTATGTTCACAGAAGATCAAAATTATGCCATCGTATATTTATGAACGCAGCTCTAGGCATGATTCCACAGTCTTTTCTCACACATCTGTCAGTGGTGTTACTTATAGAATATTTTGCTATTCAGCATGAGAAAATAAAGCTGAATGAGTTGTACTTGGCAAAACTCTGCCTGTGCATTGACAGATTAAAGCTGAATGGAGAATTTTGCATGCTAATGTATATGTAGACAAAATCCTTCGTAAACTGATTTTTCTTTTTTTTTTTTTTTTTTTTTTTTTTTTTTTTGACCATAAAATGGTCCATACTGAAAACAGCAAGGCTGTCAAGAGACCTGCATGGATACACAATGAGCTTCCAACTAAGCTCAAGCAAAACAAAGACATATTCTAGTGGTGGAAGCTGGGACAGGTGACCAGGGAGGAATACAGAAATCCCTGTCCAAGCA
Organism: Lanius collurio; assembly: GCA_020086605.1. Lineage (NCBI taxonomy): Eukaryota > Metazoa > Chordata > Aves > Passeriformes > Laniidae > Lanius > Lanius collurio. The sequence goes on along the minus strand of JACBWW010000011.1, from coordinate 4,389,603 downwards.
ACCTGGGGTGGGATGACGAAGTCCAAAGCATACATGCAGTTGAATCCCATGAGAGATGGGAAGAGCAACAATAACTTTATTTTAAAAGAAACAAATCAGATCAGAATCAGCTGCTGTCATGTTTCATCTTGAAGTTGTATTCAGATTATTGTACTCTAGCTATCCCGTAAAGAAAACCTGGGAGGTGATGCATGGAAAATCACGTGCAAATAATCTACAAAAGCAGGCTTGCTGTATAAACCAAGTATATTATTGCACTAAAATTTGTAGTTTCATTGATTCTTCTGCTACATGCCCAGCTATGACACACAAAAGGAAGAATTGCTTTCATTTTCAATTGTAGAGGAAGAAGTCCAGTCATTCTTATTTCCATAAAATTACCTATAAAGCATTAAAAGTTATTATTCATTGTACAATTGCACTTAATTATTTGACCTAAAAATGAGGGAATAAAGAATGATAAATCTATCCAGGTGAATGTTGAAGAATATTTGTATTTCTCTCACCAAACTTGATGACGCTTCTGTGATGAAATAAAAGGTAGCAGGGTGTAATGCTGGTTTCTAGTAGTTACATTCTCTCTGGGACTTGCAAGTTGCAGAGAAGCATAGCTAGACAGGATGGAACATGGGTAAAGAATATATTCCTGTGAATGAATCCAGTCAGACTGAGGCACTATAAATGCAATTTAGAGTTGGTGTGACTTGCAAAGCTCACGGATAACGCCGTGCTCTGGAAGGCCTGTCTTTGCTAATCACCCTTGTGAATTGGGGAAGAAAATGTATCTTACAGCCTGAGAAACCAATCATGCTAGGACAAATATGTCTTTCAGATGGAGTCAGGGAGTTTCCAAAAGGGAGAGTTCAATGCTTATTGCAAGAACTAAGAAAAATGTGTTATTTGTTTTTATCTGTAAAGAATAAGTAATATTTGCCAGACTTTTTCAGAACAGCAGGTATATGGGCAATGCAGAACATACCAGAAAGGATCGTGAAGTCCTTGCTGGGAGAGCCAGCCATGCATAAACTCCCTGCTGATTCTAAACAGCCAGTTGAAGAAAAAGTGCCAGGACACTGGAGGTTACCTCTTCAAAAAAAACCCAACACAGATTGAATGTGGTTTGTGTAGCAAATCAGAGCCAAATAGATGAAAGAGCTTTAGTCAATGTAGCCCAGAAAATGGAGTCCTAAAAGATAAAATCTGAGGAGAAAAGAGGATTAAAACAAGTAATTTCTTCAAGAAGAGCATCTGTTCTGGCTGAATACTCTGCACGCAAGGCAGCCCTTTTAAAATGACCGCAAAATGGTCACAAATCTAGAGTATCTCTGGAAGCCAGCCAACAAGATAAAACTTCAGCAAAAAAACCCACCTGATCACCATGGTGGAGAAGACTCACAGGATTCTGGAGCGAGTTGGAGGCAGTGGAAATGTATGATGAGCAGATGAAGGAGGAAGGCCAGTGCTGTTTACCAGGCTGATATGCATACTTTTCAGCCAACATTTTTACAGAACAGGTGATTGAGACTCTCCAGATGCACATCTCTGCAAAGGTCTGCAAATGGCTTTGTGGATCCTGGGTGCAGTCATTCAAGTTTCTTGGCTGAAACATTGTCTGCTAAGACTTAAACAAGGCCCAGGGACTATCTGAAGTAATTCAAACTTCTAAATCTTCAGTCAGGGCAGCATGTTGGTACTGTGCATCTGGGATCACACAGCCACTCTGCTGCCTGCAGCTGGCCTCTTAAATGATACAAGACTGATGCAGACAGTGAAATGGAGTGGCTGAATAAAAATAACTTCAGTGCCAAAAGTAGGAAAGGGAAAAACAAAGTACAGAGCATCTAAATCAAGTGGTTCTCAAATCGGTCCTCCTGTAGGAAAGCCTTAATTTTCTTACTTATCATGGACTTAGTACAGCTGATAAGCCGATGTGCTCTCCTTACATAGGGCAGGGTGTAGCACATAAATATCAAACTCCAGTTTTAGAAGTGTTAAATCTATCTAAAGCAAAATCTATTTTTGGGCCACCACAGCCCTGACCCAATATGTAACTAGAATAAAATTAAGATAATTTAATTGGAAGAACGCACTTAAGTCAATCTCATTCCCCAAAATTCCCTTGATTCTGAGATAAAACAGGATGGAGATCTTCTAGAGAGATAATAAAAACTAGCTTGGATGTAAATCTGCACACCCTGCTTTAGGTGAACCTGCTTTAGCAGGGGAGGTAGAACTCCAGAGTCCCTTCCAACCCTTCCAACCACCTATTGTTAAGAGATGGCCACTGAAAACATGTAATGGGTTGGAATAATAGAAGAGATTGACTAATTTTCTGTCTCATTCAGAAGAAGTTTTTCATATTCCTAATAAACATTTTGGATTTTCTGGGTGAAGTAAAAAGAGGCAAGCAAGAGCTGGAATGTGAAGTAGAATTAGACCAACAGCTAGCATATTGCTTTTGAGTGTTAGAGATTGACTCGTGTCTTTGTTTGTCATCTGATTCACAGCAGTGATTTGGATCTCTCTCCTGCAGCTTGAGTTTCCTGAACAGAAGTACTCAGAAGACAGTTTAGTTTTTCTTATGTTGCAGACATTTAATTCAAGCTCTGAGAAGCTTTTTTATAAATTTGTAATGAAACCTGGAAAAGTTTAGGGAATGGTTCAACACTTTCCATAGGCATCATTGTTACTATTATAGGAAAAGACCTGGCCAGATTTAATGCATTTGTGTTAACACAGGCTTCTGGTTTTGAGAGAGAGGAAGCCCACACGATTTCTCAAATGTGTCAGTGGCATGCTTCTGGGGCCACGGGGTGATGTGCGATGTAGTGTTGGTTTTGCTGACATGCACGTGGTGTAGCTGAATTTTTGAAACTCTTCAGGTCTCTCACTTTGAATGACTCATAGATGAATGAGTGGGTGGATTTGGTTAGTGCTGCTCTGCTACCCTTACAGACCTTGCTGGAAGTACTGTAGTGGCTGTGCATATGTGTGGCATACTGGAGGTGCATTAATCTGGCTAGCACATGGATTGATGGCAGCATTAGCTGTAGGAGCATGGACTTCTACGCAGACTGTGCACCAGACTTCCTAATACCATGGGACGGGAGTAGCAGATGTTTGTGTTAATTAAAGCATGTTGAGATATCCTTTACTTGTCTGTGATACAGATATCTCTTTAAAATGCCTGTTGAACTGAGAGTGGAATTGCTGTGTGCAAGTTTATAAATATTGATGTTACTGATTCGGATGTTAATGGACTGTTATAATAGCCATGGGAATATTGTTGGAGCCCTTTTTCCTACTGGAATTTTTTTCCCTCCTGTTTTGTCTTCAGAAGAGGAGCACAAAAGCAAATTTTGCAACAGTCTTCAGAGCAGTCAGACCATATTTGGTATAAGTCACATCAAGAAATGGTTATGTAAATCTGTGTTTTCTTGTCTTGAAAGTAAATAGACTGTAACAAATACCTACAGAAATTTTTAGAGAAGTGGAATGACTTAATTTGTAATTGTCACCTGCCTGATTAGTAGAGACATCTGTGTAACGTGCTTGAGACCGTGAAGAGTGTTTAATTCTTCTGGACAGTGGAAAGCAAGGTCCTCACAGGGAGAGTGTTTGGTTTCTTGTATAAGTTCTGCTGCTGTTGCTGTCATGCATGCTAGGACGGTTGGGCTGCAGAAGTAAGCTTCTTCTTGACGAAAGAACTCAGAGAGCAGCCGTGTGTCCAATCACCTGAGTGTGCATTATGCAGTGCAACCTTTCTGCAAAACTCTTGTAAAGAAAAGCAAACAAAAATGCCTCCCTTACAGACTCAATCTGGGATATATTCTTTCCTTCTTGTGCCTTATTGCTACACCAACAGTCTGTCTGCTTAATGATATGCTTGATAATACTCAGAGAATCCTGAAAATAGCTTATAAAAATGAGCTGGCTGATTGGAAATCTGATGAATAATCCTGTTGGTAGACAAAGAGAAGGAAGATCTGAGGTTGCTCATTCATTGAAGAACAGATGGGGTTTTGCTTACACAGGAGTAATTAATTTATAAACTGATTAATGCTGGGAGTAAGTTGCTGGTTTTAATAGGCATAGCTAGTAATGTCTTGATATGCTTCAGTGTCTACCTAATGATTAGAATTTTTTCAGCACTTTTTCTTCTTTCAAGAGGCTCTTAGTATTATTTTGCAGGACCTGAGGATCAATACTTCTATGAACAGAAGCTTTTCAGCTGTCCCCATGGATAGTGATTACCTTTTAGAAAAAAAAGCATGTTCATATGGATGCATCCTCCTCACCTAAGTCAGTGGCAAGCCTAAATGTTTATAGTCTGTACAAGTTTTATCTATTGTAAGTTCTTACTTTTTCCAAGTGAAAAGTATGAGTCCTCTAATGTCAGTTTTGGAATGCTTATCTCTCTTGCTAGTATAGGCCTTTTTTGATATCATGATCAGTTTTAGTATAGTCTTATACAAGGAATTTTAACAATATTGCTTTCTTAACTTCACAGACTCAGTAATGATAAAGATAATAGTAATGACGATAGTAATTAATATTACTCAAAAAAAATTAAAAATATGCAACAACCTATTTTCTTGAATTTCTCTGCAGAATGATTCTTGGCTTCTATGTGTTCTTGTGTTATAAGACTAAACTATTCATCTAGATCTAGTTTTGCCATTTTAAGTTCTGAGATGATAGTCAGGACTTCAATCAAACACAAAGGACATTTTTTTCTGGGCTTAGGAAACAAACAGACGTCTCAGAAGCTTAACTTAAATAGACAAAGGAGAATGTAATACTGAGGAGATGATCTTGCTGTACTGGTTCTAGATGAGGCTCTGTCATAAGATTTATTTTTTGACAAACTAAGACCCATGTTGTTGTGAACAGATGTCATAATATGCGGCAGATCAGCAAGTGTATTTTAAACAGAAAGGAGACAAGCTTTAAAAAACTTTAAGGAAGAAGAGAGCAGACAGTTTGCATTAAAAGTAGGTGGTCAGAAAATACTATGAAAGTACTGTGTCATGTGTGAGCTGGACTGTAGTTTTTTACCAAATTAATTATGTTAAAAACAATTGGTGAAAATAAAATGTTGCTTTGTGTACAGAACTTTCCAACACTGAAAAAGCCTCATTGGCATTATTTAATGAGAAGCAGCATAGTGTCCTTAGTATTTGTATTTGCATGGAAGGAAGTGCAAGCAGGAGGAGTGTGGAGAAGAGAGTTAATTAAAGTAATGGTTGTACCAACAAGGTGATAATGCCAGAAGGTCCATACAGCACATACCAGAAACTGCATTAAATCTGTGACTCTTTGTCTACTTGTTGCTTGTAGGGGAAACAGAGAATTAGAGTGGGAAAAATATGAAACTTCTGTACAATACATATACCTTGATTTAGACTCAAATTTATTAATTCAAAACACAAACTTGAATTTTAAAACCTTTTTTTAAAAAAAGAAAAAGTAACATCAGATGATAAAAGTAATCTTGAAGGGTTTCTCAACACAGTTTTCCATGTAAACTTAATAACAAAGCAACATGGACAATATTTGTCTAACATTCTTCTCTGTGTGGTTCAAGGCTTATTATTTGTGTTCAAATAGTAAACATTTCTAATCTTTAAAATTAGAAAAGAAAATTTCTTTAGAGAAACCCTCTTTCACTGTTAATGATACCCAGTGTCTACCTATACAAGGGGCTGAATGTTTCTCTTCTTACATTGCAGTAAGATAATTCCAGTGTTCAAAAGTGTGGAGAATTTGACACCATTAGTGAGAAGGAGATTTCACAGAGCACTAAGTCCAAACCTTAACAAGAACTGAAAAATTAGTATGAGTGCCCTACAGTGTATACTAATAGGAGCAAACTTTCCATAGAAATCTGTAGATTTTTTTGTTATTGTGTTTGCTGAAGGTCTGTCCTCACTTGCTCAACTTCCCTTGTGTGCAAGAAGGCTGTAGAGGGGCACCCATTATTGTTTCAAGGTTGCCTATGATATCTTTTTGCTCAGGTTCTAGACCATTTATTTAATGGAATGGTGGCTAATGGGTACATCAAACTGACTTATCAGCTGCACCTCTTATAACAAGGTCTTTATGATACAGTGCTCAGACAGCTTGATTTCAAGTTTAAATTCTGAAGGTTTGAATCAAAAAATGTGATATCCCATATACCTTTTTAACTTCAATAAATGGGGAATTTATGGCTCCCTAGATATTATAGCTCAGGGACAATTTCTCTGTTCTTCTGTTTGGAAACTATAATACCCTGACAGTGTGGATGGTACACATTAGAGGAATGCTGATGATAGTGCTCAAATGTTAAACTTTTTATTCAACAGCTGGATAGCCTTTCAGGAGCTGCCACATGCCACTGCTTTCTCTCCTTTCCACTGTTCACTAAAATAACTTGCAACGTACAAAAGGTTAACTTGAGGATAAAAAAATGCACTGATCTTTTTCACAAACTTCAGTCTTTCATGATATACTGAAGGTTTGAACATGTAATCCTGACTTGGGCAAAATTCACATTTGTGTCAAAAGAGGCTTTATAGCTATGGGATCAAGAAGTCTGGATATTCTGCTGCCAGAGTGGTGTATAAAGAACAGCTTTATCTTGGATAACTTTGACTTATCATTTGGCATTTTCTGATTCATAGACAGAATCCTAAATCTGTTGTTAGACAGTGAACAAGTAGTGCTCCAAATGCTGAGTTCTTAGTTCTTTTCTGTTTTGTTGAGGCTGCATCCATCCAAACATTATTTTTGTAATTTTGAGTGCCTGCGCCTCATATTTTCCTCATTTCTAGAATCTTTCTTTAAAGATCACCAAATATGTTCAAAAGAATTAGGAAATAAAACTCCTCATGGGGATGAGAGTGATGGTAGTGTTGCTCTAACAGATCCTTGAGGGGCCAAGCTGCTCATATTGGCAGCATGATCTGATTTAATTGGGCATGTCAGCATTCCTACATATGCTCCATTTGTTGCTGAACATTGCCTTGTTCTCCCACTCATCATCTTACCTTTCTGGTCTAGAAGGAAAAAGTGAATGTTTAAGTGATGTAACCAGTTTACAGTAGTACCATCCAAATGTGATGGCACAGAGGAGGAGCCAGGAATTTGTGGATAAAGCAAGAACATTTGGGACTTAAGGGGATCACTGAAGGGTAGAACTGGGAATAGAGAGGAGAACCCACCTTTCAACTTACACCTTATTACTAGACGTGAACTCAGCCTCTTAAACCAGGAAAAATATAACCCCCTTTTTTGACTCATCCTCCTAAAAGGTAAAAAAAGTAAAGGTAGAAAAGGTAAAAAAGTCTGGTCCTTTCTATTTAGAAAGGGGAAAGAGCTGTGATTTATTTATGAGTAGTAGCTAAAATGCACATGCTGGTGAAGAAAACCAACCAAACAAAAACCCCAGAAGAATCTAAAACCTCTTAAAAGCACTTACCCTTTTAAAATTAAATTTAAGAAGAGAATCTGAATTTCTGAGCTGCAAGTGGTGAGTATGGGGACATCTTCTTGGAAAGTAGTAGTATGGTAGAATTCCCCTGCCTTTCAGCTCCTCTTTTCCAGCATTGTTGCCAGAGATTGCAGCACAGCCTGAAAGGCTAAAGGGTATGACAATTTAGAGCTTGAGGGAGAATAAATATCATTATTTATTATTTTCTTTACTTGTAAGATTCCAAACTCATACTATCACTTTTCCTCTTAAATCTTATCTTCTTGAAAGTGTTTTTGCCTCTGCCATTTTGTCTAAGCCATGTCACTGAATGCAGCTGGAGTGAAAAATGCTATAGCTGTAATATAGCTATTAAAACAGCTAGTTTCTTTTCAAACAGAGTTACTTCAAGTGAAAATCCATTCTCACAGTTTATAAATCTGTTTTCTCCATGTCTTAGCTCAAACTGAAGTTGGTAAACTACCCTTGGAAGTTTTGGCATGTAAACTTGGAAGTTTACATTCTCAAGAATGTAGAAGATGGATAAGGATATAAAAACATAATCAGAAAGTAAACCAAACTACAAATAAAGCTTATGGGCACAATAGAGGAAAAGATTCTCTTAATAAAGAGCTGGATGATGCTGGGTAGTTTTGCAGGAAGTGCTGATGTTGACTGTTATTCAACTTTCCCAAATCTCACTGTTAAATTAAGAAATGTTCCATGGATGACAATTTTCATCATGTGAATTGTATTCTGTGGAATTGCATGAACTTGGAGATTCTCAAAACCATGCAACTATTTTACCTGTTCTCAAAATGCACTTATTATGCTAATGAACTATTATGCTATTGATAGTAAGGGGTTTTATATAAATACAACTGTGGAAAGATCAAATCATGGTTTTGAATGTGCTAAAGAAAAATAAATAAGGAAAGTCACTTCATTTGCACTTGTTTACATTTATTTTACACTGTATTACACTTATTTTCAAAATAGGCCTGTAATTTCCACCCAGCCTCCTGCATTTTTTTGATTAATTCCCATCTGCCACCATGCTGCAATGTTTAAGCAGTGTTTTTCAGGCTGTTCAAATTGTATTTTAATACATTAGCCATCAGATAAGGTGCAGCTTTATGTCTGAAATTACACCATGCCTCAATATTTTGTGTTGAACACCAGGCACAGAGGCTGGATAGACACCTAGGAAGAGAGTTTTATACTTAAAAAAAAAACAGTTGCAGCTTGGCAAGCTTCTCTGTCACTTTTATTGGCAGAACTTGAAGCTATGTGTGTCTTTGTCCTGTGCCTAGAAGTTTGAGTGGAGCTCTGACTGCCACTAACCTCATTTAAGCCCTACTATTTTTATTTTAAGGATCCACCTCGTGGACCTCTGTCTGATAATAAACTCAGCCCAGTGTGTTCTTGTGAAAAACACTGGTTTAATCATAGCAACATATTTCTCTCTTTAAATCTGCATCCTGGCTTTCAGTATTACAAGATCACAAAAGCAAATAGTAACTCGGCTGATGCCAAAAGCCAGCATTAAAAAAAAAAAAATCAAAACCAGAATGCCACATTCCATAGTTTGTGACCAGATTTTTATAACTTGTCTATATTTCAGAATTGCCCCTTCTTCCTGAGCATCCTAGCTGAAAACCTGAAACTACTGCAGTATAAAACAGTACTCAGAGTCAGGGCATTTCAATAATGCATCACCGTATCAGATGTCCAGAGCTACTGATGAGCAGAATAAGATAGGATTTTTTGTTTAGAAATATGTTTATTCATATGAGAAAAATTCATCAAGTGTAGTTTTTCCAGCTGAGATACTTAGCCATGCAGTGGGGGCTTTTGATACTTATTTCAGCAAGTAATCATTTGTCTAATTTTATGTAATTTTTGTTGTCCTGTTTTAACTGACATTATTAACAATGCCACACAATGTGATTTGGGGTAATATTATTAAAGGGTAAAATGTACCTGGGAAAAATGTACCTGTATTATAAATCCAGTAAGCTTGTTCCAATGAGTCTAATAACCACAGGACAAAATTGTGATTTATATCTCTTTCAGTTTCCTTCAGAGTCTCTCTCCCTTGGCTTTCCCTTGGTGACAGTTACAGCATTTCTTCCCGGGATCCCAGTGACCAACCACTGGTGTTTGGTCTTTGGACCGATGAGAAATCATTCCTCTGTTTGGTATTATGTAATCTTTATTGTGAATCAAAGACTAACATGATGGCTGAATCTATTCAGAAACAACATCTCCAAAGTGAAATGCTTGTTTAACCCTATTCCTAAACATACAAGGCAGAGTAAAGGCTTAAAACAGAAAAAAGGACTTTAATCATTAATCAATTCTAATAGTAACCTCAGTTTTTCTCTGTAATTATTTGTTAGTTTCTTTTTTGCCAGCTAATTCCTAGTTGTGGATTATCTAGATTCCTGTGGGATCTCTTAATCTATATGTCTCTTTTCTGCCTGATAGTACTTGCTGACTCTGAGCTGTCTGTGGTTTCCCAATTGTCTGTCTGGTTTTAGACTAGCAGATCTTCAATATTTTCAGAAGGGTTTCCGATCCAGGACTTAGCCATGAAAAGGGTAAATCCTTTTTTGCTTTACTGGAGATTGATAAGGGATATTTTCCAGTAATCATCACCTTTATTTTTAATCTGGTATCAGTCTGTGGCTTTTACTTGCTCATTCTCTGGGGTTTTTTTTTACTTCTTTTGTCATGGACAAATACTTGGGCATACATTCTCTATTGATAAAGAAGCTTTCTGAAAATTGTGGAGTTCATTTTAAACATAATGGTTGCAGGACCTTCAGGGTAGGGTGGAGACTATTGGAAGACTGTGAGAAATCGTTAAAAGAAAATTATAGGGAGGTTCAGAAGTACCTGAAGGCTATAGCCTGATAATTTTTTAGGCTAGATGAGAATTTTAATGATGAAAAAAAGGTGAATTCTGTATCTATGTGAGCTGTAGTAATCAAAGTCGGGGAATGTGAGATTATTTCATAAAATCTCAGCATATTTTAACATTTCTTGAATTAAGCATTTTGATTTTTTCTTCTAGAATAAATTATATTTTTATCTTCAAAATGTACTTCAGAAACAAATTCTTTCCTTTTTTATTTAGAAGGTGCTTTGAAATACCGGATGTTACTTTCATTATTTGCTGTGAGAAATTAAAAGCTCTGATTTTGGCATCAGTTTCACACAAATCAAGTCCCTGCTACAGGCAAAATGATGCTTCTTCTTGGCAGGTCCATAGCTAGTTCTTTGAGGCAGTGTTTATTACCTGGGATGAGGACAAGGCACAGCAAAGTCTTAAACAGAAACAACAGAGCATTGTGATTCCTGCACTGGTGCTGTGGAAGTGGAGGCAGGTGGCTGGCACTTCAGTGCAATCATTGCAGTGACAAGCTACTTTTGCACCAGAAAGTGAATACTGTAACCCAAAGCCTTGGTTACTAATTTGAAATAGCGGATTTTTTTTTTTCCTTCCCTGCTGATATCATAGTTTAAGAATGGTAATTCCCAATTCGGTGCCCCCACCGAGACTCCCAAACCATGTGCTGGTCTTTCTTCTTGGTTTTCTCTTCCTGCTTCCCACTGTGGCAGAATGAAGTTGAGAGATGGAGCTACAAAAGGCAAAGGTCATGGGTTGAAATCACATTTTATTGGAAACAGCAATGAGATAAGAAACTAAACAGTAACAGCAACAATAATAATGAAAGAGGATAGAAGAAAAGACCTGATTCACACAAATAAACCCCCCAAAAATAAATAGCAGACATTCACTCCACCATGTTTTCTTCACCATGAGGATTCCCTTCTCTGTGAAAGAGAGCCCCTGTCCCCTGCCTCCAATTATGACTGTTGAGCTATAAAATAACCTCATGTCCTTGTCATTCCCCTTCCCAGTTACTGCCAAAGATTAACCCTGTCCTGAGTTAATACCTGAAAGTAGTGTACATGGATTTTTACTATGAATCAACTGAAAATGGCAAGTAGAAATGAATGTGCATGGAAGAGCATGAAAGTAACAAGCTGCTCCTAACTGAACTCAAAAGACATAAAAAAGATGAAAGATGGGGCTGGTGACCCAGGACAAGTGTAGAGTAGTTGTCTGATTTTGAGGATAGGCTTAGGAGAGCCAAGGCTGACCTTGAGTTAAATCTGGGAAGGGATGTTAAGAGCAACAAAGGATTCTACAAGTGCCTCAGCAGCCAAATAGAGACTGGGGCAAGTGTGGTCCCACTGCCAAATGGGCATGGGGAGCTGGTGAAAAATGACAAGAAAAAGGCCAAGGCACTCAGTGCTGCCTTTACCTCGGGTTTTGCTAGTAGGACCAGACTTCGGGAGTCTCTGGCCCCCAAGACCCATGGGAAAATCTAATCTCTTTCACTCCTATCTTTTCTTATTGTCCTTATGGGACAGCATCCAGGACATCTCACCCTCGGCCTTTCTTCCTCCCTGGGTAGCAAACGACAGCCTTTCCAACCAGATCTAAATGTCAGCAGTGAATGTGTATTATATTTCTGTGCCTTCTCCTAGCAGGAGTGGCAAACTAAAAAAGGCCAGTGTTGATAGCAAGAATGTGTTTATTGCACTGGCACCATCATGGACACAGAGCGTAGCCAGGCAACAGGAAAACAGGGCTTTCATTTATCAGACAGGACACAGAACAATCTCTAGATGTTCTTGTCTATGCTTTGAATCAGGGAAAGCAATTTGCAAAAGGATATGTGCAGAACAGGCAAAATTTTGCCCAGGGGAAATTTCTGTAGCAAGAAATATTCAGAAATGGGGGTAACATAGTAGAAACACAGATTCAGGCGACAAGATCATGAGTGCTGACTTATGACCTGCCTAGGACCCAACAGACTGTAAGTCACTGGAAGAGTGGTTTCAGTGTAAAATAAATAACACATGAGCAAAGAACAGGCAGTTTGTGCTGCATAACCTGAATGTTATAATAAAAACAGAATACACTTTGGGTCGTAGTCTAGGCTTAAGATAGGATATTGATTCTTGATTTTATTATTTTAATTTGGAAAAATCCCAAACTTGGTGCTTTTTTGGTGTTTCATATAATTTCCATTGCTATGAAGAATAACTTTAGTGATATTAATTATAAATTATGCTTGATTTTCTTCAATTTTCGGTGAATTTTTTTTTTTTTAAAGCGTAAAAATATATCATTTTGAGGAAAGTTTATTGCTAATTTGAGGTAAATTATGGTAAATAGTGGGTGATGTCCCTCTATTTGTAGTTATAATTAGAAGGTTGTATCAATTCCTGTACTAAGTCAGACGATACCTGCTGTACTTTCTTGTCTCCAGCCTGCAGCAGGTGCCTGCAAAAGGCCTAAACTTGTAATGATAGTTCATTTGAAAATTTTCTCAGCTATTGGAACCCAGGAGCTGCCTGAGGTGAAGGCAGGGTCTCGAATGGGTTTTTATTGAGTCATCTCTTAAGCGGCCACAGGGGATTTGCAAAGGGGGGTAACCACAGGAACAAAATAACACCCATCAGTGGCAGAAATTTTAATAATAATTAAGCAATTTTCTCTGTTTGATTAGGTTTTGTAGCACAAAATAGAATAATGTACTGCCAGCAGGGCAGATTTAATCAAGACCTCACTTCCCTGAGGGATATTTTCATATCAATTTCACCCTGTGACATTTAACTAATTTTTGTATCTTTGTTGTCCTATGGAAGAGAGTTCTGCAGCTCATTATGGGAATGAAGAACTTCTGGAGTTTATATCCTTAAATATTCTTTACAATTCAAAGAACAGTGAATACACTTTTAATTCACTGTTTAAAATCAGTGAACAATATTCTCTGTGCACCTTTCTCATGGCTGTATAACTGTCTATTATCTCTCTCCTCAGATGTCTTTTTTCCTAGCCTAAGGAATAAGTCTATTTAATCCTGCTCTGTAAAGAAAACACAAAAAGCTGGAGGTCTTTTGTCCCCTTTCTATGCATCTTTCCTAGTTGTACTTCCAAATTTGAAATTGTGAGTTGGGACTGAAATGCAAAAAGTGTTCAAAACAGGAAGGTAAATGTATTTGTTCTATGGTACAAGGATGTTTTCTAGTATTTTGTACTTCTTATAATTTATTGGGTTTTGGTTTTTTGTTTTTTTTTTTTTTAATTATTGTAACTCAAGGTCTTATTTTTGAATAGTAATATTCAGTTCAGAGCTCATCAATGAATACATGAAAATAAATAATTTCTCTGTTTAAGGTAGTTTTTCCTGGTGTGGAACACTGCATTTATTAAAGCTGCAAATTAAATTCAATCTACATAGCTAGCCATTCAGATTTATAAGGGTTTCCTAGAACTCTATGCAGTCAGTTCTTTACTAATCTCCGTAACTTGATGTGTTTAGCAAGTATTGTCACATCACTGTTCATTCACTTTTCTGCATCACCTAAGGATATATTCACCATTTATGACTTCAGCCGTAGTTTACTGTGGATCTCTACTACTCACCTCCTCCCCTCTGAAAATTGACCTTATACCTACTCACCTATTTTTAATCTCTTTATCCATTGAAAAACCTTTCCTCATGCCTGGGTTTTCTTGAAGAGGTTCTTAAAGATTGTTTGGTAAGAGAACTTGTCCAATACATATTGCAAATCTAAACAGAATGTATTTTCTGGATATCCTTTAATCATACTTTGTCCATATCCATATCTATTTTTCTAGACGGTGATTTTTTTAGGCTTTTATTCTATTCCAGATGCAGGACTCGGCCTTTTTTGTGCTTGATCTGTCTCTTTTCAGCATATTTCCCCAATCTGTTGAGGTGCCTCTGAAAAAACGGAGCATTTTGAGCTCTCCAGCATTTTGATCTCCCGTATTCTCTGACTAATCTGTAATTTACAGAGCTGCTGAGAGTGTACTGTTGTCTGGAATATTAATAAAGACATTAAATGATATTTTCCCAAATATCAGTTTTCAGCTGACTGATAACTAGTGACCAGTTGGATTCTGTGCTACTGAATACAGTACCCTTCAAGCCTCATGACTCAGACAGTTTTTCACTTTTATCCTCTGTTAACCCAGTCAATATCTCAATAGCCGAGCTCTAAGGATACTGCAGGAAACAGTGGAAAAGATATTGCTGAAGGTAAGGGAAAACAGTGGGCACTGTTCTCATCAAAGAAGGCAATCATGTTGGTAAGGGGTGATCTTTCCTTGCCAGATTCATGCTGGTTGTTTCCTGGCAAATTTGATAATGGTTTTGCAGTGTCTTCAGTCCACTCCTACAGTACACTTAGATGATAATCTGGTCCCATGGACTTGTATAGTTAGTTTAGTTATATTCAGTTTAGATGTCCCCTAACTCTAATCTTCCTCTGCATTTAGTAATGCTTTGCTTCCACAGGCTTTGCCAGCAGGCTCAGAGATGTTGCTTTGGACAGGTTACACCCAGCAGTCAGGGTGGTTTGAATTTCAGAGTGGCCTTGCATGTTTGCTCACTCTCTTTATTACTTATTATACAATTTTTGATAATTTGTTTGACGCAGACATCAGCACTGATGGTTTCTTGGATCTTCCTGGAGCCCATTTTAGAAATATATATTTGCTGTTTGCCAGGCCTCAGGTACCAAAGCAGTTGTAAGGTGAAGGTCATACACTGTTTAATAGTTCAGCACTTTCATCTCTGAATTACTTTTAATATTCTTGAATAACTTACCATGCTGAAAATGTTTTGCTTTTCATTTTATCTGTATTCTATAACTACTTGTAACAACACTGTGATATGAGATGACAGTTTTTCATGAGCAGCCCTGCATGTTCTGGGATGAGAGCTTCCTTGAGCTCTGTGATGATGAACTTGGGCAGGGGGAGGAATATGGGAGCTTTTTGTTGTGGCTGTATCTTAATCACTTCTTTGTTCTTTTATTGTTTCTTTGAACTGTCAAGAATCCTGCTTTTAATGTCTTTGAAGGACTTATTCCTAATAATTATGACTTTTGTAAATTATGCATCAAGTGCTTTATTTTCTTCATTTTGACACTGCTTTAGTTTTTTGAAAGATGCTTACTTCCTTTTGTTAACTACTTCTGTCCTGTTGTTAATGTGTTCCAAGTTGCCCTTTGCCTCAGGTTTTCTTTTTTTCCTTTTTGCAAGGTAGTGTTTATTTGTTCTAAGTCTCCAGATAGGTGTCCTTAAATACTGCGTGAAAAAATTTAACTCTTAGCTGCCTGACCTAGCTCCTTCTTATCACACTGCTTCATGCTGAAGTTTCCTTTCATGAAGCAAACATGCTGTAGTATCCAAGTACATATTGGTTGCTGTTGCAGTGCTATTCCTGCATGCTACTCAGAACAAAGTCAAGAGCTGCTTTTTCACTCATCCTTATGTTAAGTTGCTTCATAAAAACCTTGATTTGTGTCTAAAAGTTTACTCTTGCTGCCAGGATATAGGGTAATGCCTATCCAGACTTCATGAGGGTAGCTGAAGTCTGCTATTCCTACTGCACCCTCTGGCCTCATAGCACTCCTTACAATATGTGTTTGGGAAAACTACCTTTTGCTTTGGAGAGGATGCCCATCTATGTTTCCAAGTCTCTTCCTAGCAGGCCACTTGGAGACAGATTTTCCATTTTATCTTTCTCCTTCTATCCTTACTTTCTTTCCATAATTAACTTTGAAGATCATGGGCTATGGATCCCTCTAAATGTGTCTCAGCTTCTGTTGCGAAACACGTGATAATCAAATCTCTACTGTACCTAACTTCATTTTGTTGGCATCTTTGCTCCCATAAGTTAGTGTGGGTAGAGAGAACCCAACATTGGATCATTTCCCTCTCCTGCTCACTCACCTGCTGTGATATCACTGGATGACCTTTCTTGGGCACAGTACTGTTCTGGAGTGTTCCTGGTGGTCATCTCAACAGATTCCTATGTATCTTTACTTCTTCAACAGTTCAGTGCTCCGCCTGTCCCTTTGAAGGTGTTTAGAGTGAGCCCAATTGCAGCTTGTAATTTTCTCAGAAAAAAACAAATGATGCTTATTCTGTCTGCTCGCTAGGGCACATACGTGTGGTAGTGAGATACTCTGCCCAAATATAGCATATTTACTCTGTGTGACTGCCTCTAGTATTAGCTAGTGCCCTCTCTTCATCCAGTCTTCTTCCCCTTGTGATGTTTAGGTTGAGGAGCATGCATGAAACCTGCAATGTTAGAAAAGAAATAAAATATGATGTTGACTTCTTTTGCTAAGATATGAAATTCCCTCTGTACTCCCTCTGCAGCAAAAGATATTTTCCTCCTCTGTGCAGAAAGTAACCCACCTGTTGACATTTTTGGTTTGTTCTGTGTTGTTTTGATTTATACAAGTGCATGTTGCAGTTTGGAATTGAATCAGAACAGATTAGCGTTTGTGGAGAACTGACCTCCTAAAATAGACAAATCTTCAATAAAAGATGTTATTGTGGTGGCAACAGTGGGAGGGATTTGCAAGCATGCATTTTAAGTATGTTCAGGCTGTTACCAAATCAGAATTGTTATCTGTTCTCTGCCTTGCATAACATCTGCATTAACCCCCCAGGATTCTTAAGATACCAATCTCTTCATTAAACCAAGAACAAGAGCCAAAGGATTGAGATTCCTGCTTGGCTTATCACATTTGGAAAATTAGCATTCTTTTGACAGTAAGACATGACGAGCTACATCTATACTAGAAAAATAATGTATGTTGGAAAATAACTTTCAGCTAGCACAACATCAAACATGATTTTGTATTTAATTTAAATTGAGCCTAAAAATATTTATTGCAAGTGCATTGCTCCATTTATTGAGACAAGTTTGTGGTTTTCTTGATGCTATGATTACTGTATACTAGAAGTTGCTCCTGTGTACTGTAGGAGGCCTTTGTGGCATTATGGACTGACTAGTTAAAATGTGCTAATTTAGTTAGAAAATTTGCTGAGTTAGTTCCACTATAGAGGAGTTCATGGGTATGTGTAGAAAGAAGGTATTTAATGTATGAGTAAAAAATTAATTTCTAACTTCCATTAATCCAGTGCAGCACTTTGTTGCTAGTGGGTTTGTGACAGTGGAGAAAGGGAAGATGAAAACTAGCAAAGAAAGCCTTATGTCTTCCTCTCACTCTTTCCATTTTTCATTAGTGGTATGATAGCTTTTATTTTGCAATGCTTTTAGTTTAGGTTTTTTCATATTCTTTTAATGGATCTTTGCTTAGTTCCAATTGCAAGGGGGGCAGTTGGTGCTCTGAAATGAGGCAAACAGACATCTCCTTTTGTGGTACACCTTTTTTCTTGTATCATTTACTCATGCACTTCAATATTGCTATTACTGGTTTTACTGTTACTGTTGTTACTAGTTCTAGCAGTTTAAATTTTAGAGAATGCATAATATTCTTGCCAAGGGCATTTTTTTTTTTTAATGTGCAGAAGAATTTATTTTGAACAATTGAATTTTCTTGCCTGAGGACATCAGCCATCCCTACAAAGTTATTGAGATGACATTTAATTGTCCCAGAAAAATGAGTAAAAAAATACAAGATCCAGATCACATGCATTCATAGTTTTAATTCTGTTATGCTACCCTAATAACTTTGTAAAATCAGAAGGTTTTCCAGTCTGGCACAGAAAACAACTTCTCAAAAAGCTGCCTACTGTGTTATCTTATTTTCACCCCAATCACTTTGTGTTTGTGTGCATGGGATAAAGATACAGAAAATTTTTGCAAATAAAACAACTGAAAAAAAATTTTTTTCGGTACTATCATTTTTACAAAAAAACTTACTTGGATCACATTTCACTCTCTAGCAGAGGAAGATTTCAGTCTAAATGGTGGAGGTTTCAAAAAGTTGTGAAGTACCAAGAAGAGTAAGAAGCAGATTATTTTATTGGAAGTGTACTGGTTAGTCATAAAATACAATGTGTGTTAATGGATAGTCTTCCTTTTCACCCTGAACCAATCTGTTGTGTAAGAATAGGAACAGGCATATATTTTTGGAAGAGTGATTAAAACCAAAAGAAGGTACAAGGTATGCATCAGGATCAATACTTTTAAGAGCTTAAATGTCTGTGAGAACACTTTTTCCCCCTCAAATTGATTTCTGACAAATGGAGAGCATCGTGAATGAAGATATTCATATTGGATTCTAGGTGACTTGAAGCCAGCAGCGTGCAAACTATCACCAAAAAAAGTGCAGAATAGAAGCAAAAATGGGCAAACATACATGTAATGATTTCATTTAAAAATTATATATTTTTTATATATACATGTATGTAATGTATTTCTGTCATATACACAACCATGTAATAATATCAATATGGAATGATATGACATTCAAATTTTTAGGGTGTTCTGTTTCTTCTGATTCTCAGTGGAGTGGCTGATCCTTGCTTGCATGCAACTTACGTTGAAATTTATTTGCCACGTCTCACTGTAGCTTTTGTGGGATTAATAGGAGCAGTTTTCTAACAGAGCTGCAACTTTTGGAATCATTTTGACTTAAAAGAAAAGCATCTCTAGCTATGAAGATTGTATGGAGTAGGGAAAAGTGTGGGGATGACAGAGTGACAGTGTGGTTCCCTGTTCCCTACAGCCCTGTGCGGCTGGTGAGGAGGAGGTAGAGTCCAGAGTGAAGGCATGAATTTGTTCCTGCGAAAGACTGGTCATAGTTGTGGTGGGAAAGTGTTTTAGATATGTCTGTTTCTGACTATCAGACTCTATTCTTAATTGTCAATAAAATGAATTCATGAGAAAGAAGCTGGGTGGGCATCTGGCAGCCAGCCAAGCTGCCTACATTCTAGCATGCTTTCTAAATGTACACACATTCCAGTTTCTGTCCTGCCTTCCCTCTGCTTTTTCCAGAAACTGGCAGATTAATATTGAAAATATCTGAATTCAAAGCTCCACATTTAATACAGAATCCTGATAGTCTGGATGAATGTAGCCAAAAATTGTGCTATTTCTAGGAACATGGGTAGGAAAGAATGCATTGTTTTTGTCCAGTCTTAGTCTTAGTCTTGGTCTTAGTCTTAGTCTTATGTTGCTGCTGTGAAATTTCTGTTGCACTTGAGGAAAGGGTTATGTAGGCTCTCATTTACAGTTAACATCCAGGCCAAAAGGGTGTCCCTACTCCTGCTTTCCTTTGCCACACAGAACAAACAAGGTATTTGTTGTTTTGGTTTTGGCTGGTTTTTTTGCTTTATTTGGGGGGGAGAGGGGTGACATTTGTTTTGTTTTTAAAATTATTTTAATTATTTTTATTTTTATTTTTATTGTTGTTTTTGGTTGGTCAGTTCATTTTCCTTGGGATTTTTTAGCAGAAATAAAGATTGTCCTTTATTTTTTCCCCTCAAGAATACTGAGATATCTTCATTTTTATATACTTTGTGCTTAAAATAGAAAATTAATTTTGATTATTTGGATTTTTTTGACTTTGAAGTTTTGTAGATGTGTTCTCAGAACAGCCTGATCTGAGTTTCAAACCCATTTCACAATTCACAGTAAAAGCTAAAATAAGTGGACTTTGGTCTAATTCTCAAGGTCTTCAGTGTTTCAGACATATTCTAAGGGGGTTTTCTATTCTAAATTACTCTTTAGAAGCCACCCCTTTTCTGTAGTGGATATTGAGAATGTTTACAATTTCTCGCCTATCTTCTGTATTTGGTAGACAAAACTCGCTTTGATTTTGGAGTGCTTTGCTCTAATAAAAGCCTTGGGATTTGGAGCACTGACTTGAAAGATTTTCAGCAGAAAAAGCACGGGAGAATTTTAAGAAATAATTCCTAGTAGCAGGTTTTGTAACTTTCTGTTTATAATTATAAGCTAGCTTCCAGTTTAAAGCACTGTTAAAGAGCTAAGAGCTATAACACACCCACCAGGGGAGAAATTGTTAATAAGGTGTAATTTGAAAGGGGAAAGCTGATGATATCTTGCAAAAGGAAATAAGAGCCCCAAGGCTGCATAGAAGTGCCTTATTACCAGTTGCACTGGGCATTCTGTTGAATGAGTTTTATTTATCATGTTTTTATAGTTACTTCCACTGAGCTTTCAGTGACATTGGAAGAAAAATACCAAAGTATAATATTGTTTTTCCAATGTAGCAGTCAAAGAGATTCTAAATCAAGAAATATGGAAAAGAGGCTACAGGAGTAGAAGAACATTACACAGCTGTTTCAGAAATAAATTTTTCAGCTGCCCTCCCTGGGTGATATTTACTAAAATTTCTGTGTGTCACTGAAATTTAGGAGATACTTCTCTCAGCAGTTGAAGGACTCTGAATCTAAAGCTGAGTAGAGTTTTCTGCAAGTCTACAAGCAGGGAGGGAAATAGGAGGGGGAAAGCTGCAGATGAATCATTAAGATATGATGATCGTTTCAGTGACTGCTTTCCTAAGATTCCTTGTCACTGTGGAATGAGGTAAACACCTTTATATGAAACAGGGATATGTTTTCCTTTAAGCAGCTGTTCCACTGTCTCTGCAAAAGTGGCCAATTTGGATCTGAATGTTTGTCTTTTAGGAACTGGTTAGAAATCACCCACTCATTTAATGTTGCTACTACGAGGTTGCTAGATGTCACTGACCTCCACTAATTAATAACTTGAATGATGTTCAGCATATAACCTAGAGGTGCAAAGTTCCACGTGGCATTGACATTGCTCCTGACCGTTCACTTATGTCAAAACAAGACAGAAAGGAACTTTTGTTCAAGCTTTTTCATAGCCTCAATGTTATCTTAAGTCTTCCTGATGAAGTTGTAATTTAGAGTTGGGTTACGAGTGCCCTGGTTCCCACTGCTTCTTCCATTGTGTTTGGAGTACATGATGTTCCCTTAAAGACATTTCTTATTCTGAGCAGATACCCTCCTTAGTCCTGAGGCTCCTGTTTGTCTTTCTCATGCTTGATTTCTGTATAATGTAGCAGTGCAGCTACATTCCAATGATTTTCCTGTTAGCTATATGTTAAAGATTTCTGATTTTAATAAACATTTTTTGCATTTTATGTCTAATGAGAATTTTTCTCAGCTTGCTGGGGTTTTTTTTTGTCCAACTCCACAGCTCACGATATTATCTATATGCTGATTACATTAGTTTATGTCTCTCTACTTTTTATTCTTCTCCATATTCTTGATACTTTGTTTCTCATGTTATTTTAGCATTTGTCAAATTAAAGCCAATGTTTCAAAGTAAACATAACAAAAATTGAAATTTCCTTTTTCCATATTTCCCTTTGTCAGCTGTCAACTGTGCTGTCATGAACTGTGTTGCCAACTCTTTGGAAATTTTTGTTGTTTTTTTTTCTTACTGTGTTCAGTTTTGCCCAGTCCACTTTCTAGATATCTTAATATTTATGTGTTATCTTTGAATGGAAAGAAGAAAACTCAAATCTTGATTTTCACAATCACCTTTCTGGGCAATTAATTTAACCAGAAGGATGTAGAACATGTATCTCCTTGCTGTTGTAACATGTTTTTCACTAGCTTTTCACCGGACAAGCTGCATGAATTGGTGCTTCTTACATTTCTTCTGTCATTAGCATTCTCCTTCCTTTGTGCTTTCATCAATCAAAAATCTTCTTATCTTGATTTTTTTTTGCATATTTAATGGAAAAAATACATATTTTAAAGTTCCTTCAACAGTTTTTGACTCTTTACCGACTTGTGAGATACCATTTTTAGGTTAACTTAATAAAAATATTTTTATTATTGTAAATAACTGTTATTTTTAACCTACTGAAGTCAATCTTATTTGCAGAAAAACCAGGAAACACTTCAAAACTCAATATGGTAACACAGATGTTAAATCTTGAAGGATTAAATGTAATTTATTCAAAACATTAAATTTCCTGTATGTAGTATAATTTCAGAATGTGCATTAAAGATGTGTTGTGAAATCTCATTCCTACCTGCTGAATGGCTGCCAAGTTTGGTAGTGGAAGAACATTTTGTTGTTTTACCCCTTCAGCACAATCCTGCACTGAATTTTTAAATGTCCATAAAAACTGTAAAAGCCTCAAAATGCCAGATTGGAGCAATAAAAACTTTGAAAGTCACAGTGCAACCGTTTTGGGCTTTTTAATAACTCTCTGGGAGCCGGATTGAAAAGACTAGTTCCAAATATACTCAACTTTTGAGTTGCTAGCTTCTAGGTTTGGAACTTTATTTTCCTCTGTACAGCTGTGTCTGTTAAGTGTAAAGCAAGTAGATATTTTGTGACATTTAGAAATCCTTGCAGAAGACAAGGAGGGGAATGCACAGGTGAATGAGTTGCTGGCATTTGTGAAAGTTCAGTCTTGGGCAGAGTCCTGTGTCATTCAAGTCAGTGGAGTGGCCCAACACTGAGGGTGTGCAAAAGTCTTAGTAACTCCTAGTTCTTCTCTGATAATTCTGATAGAATTCTTCTCTAATATGGTTAATTTTTTCTTTTATCATATTAATTCTGACAGTTTTCAACAACTGTTTATTTGCATAGTCAGTAAAATCAGGTAATTAAAACTTTTGTTGCTTCATGAATTGGCAGGGTATGTACTTCTCACTTTTTTATATACTTCAGGCTAGTATATTTGGAATAAAATTAAGTTGACATCAGCTCCTTGAAGCCATATAAAGCTTCAGATATTACATGGTTTAAGTACAGAATTATATATCTATCAGGGGATCTCAGTTCTAACTGAATTCCAAAACCTGGAAAATACAGGCAGGATTTTATGTTTATTTCCATACATTTCAAAGTGCTTACTTTATAAGAAACTGTAATTTTTTAACTGTGGATGAACAGTAAAAGCTGATTCTGAACAAATGAAAACACACATGATGTTATTCCCAGGAAAATTGGCTGTTACATGTGGCAAAAAAACTTGGAGGCAAAATAATGCACAGAATGTAGCCAATTAGTAAAGTTGTCCATATGGTGCTGGACTTCTTGTTGTATGAGATGCTGGCCTATCATTTTGTGTGAAAGCTTAACCGGGAGGCCTTAAATCCTTAGAAACCAGCTCTTAATGTTGGTTTTGTTTTTGGGGTTTTTTTGTTTGTTTGTTTGTTTTGTTTTTTTTTTTTTTTTCGTGAGCCAATAAGGAAAGCTACATTAAAAGGAAGCCCCTTTTTAATATTTTACTCCAGTTTTTCACTCAGAGAGTGATAGTCCCCAAAGATATTTGTCAGGAGTCTATTGGCAAGACAGGCAGCTCCAGCAGCTATGGCTGCAAGGATGAGGGATCATGACTGTGGAAAACAAGGAAAATGGTTCCTGTGAAGTAGAGAGATGTATAAATCTTCCTTAAGTGGCTTTACAGATTTGCTGGAAGCAAGGATGTCATTATACCAAAGCATGCCTTAAAATTTCTGGTAACCATCAAAACCACCACTAACTCTGCAGCTACTAATTTGCTGCTAATGTCTTGCTGGTGTGCTGCTCCGTGGCTACATTCTTTCTTTGGGTTTACAATCCTGACACTTTCTTTATGGCCTCTTTACATTCAGCTTTTGGAATCCAACATACAGAGCTAATTAGGCAGGCTGTAAGACACCCGTGCCAAACAAGTCAAAACATTTTGAAGCCATTCCATTGCTGGACTTGATGTCAACAGTAAGGCAATATTACTCACATTTGTTGACATATATTATTATGGTTGTTGCTATTATAGCCCATCTCCCCAGAGTATTGTTTAAATACATGATACAAGAGATGAAAGCAAGCAGATAGTGAAAAAAGAAAAAAAAAAAAAAGAAATATCATGTAGTTGTTAGTTTTTGGCATTGTGTAATTAAACCATCTTCTTTAATGTTGTTTTCGCCAGTATCTAATTAGCAGAGCCATCTGCCTAAGAAGTGCTGGACCATCTGTCTGGAATACTGTTCTGTTCATTTTTTGGTTCTTGACTAATTAACTTCTTTCTCTATGAAATGTAATAGTACATTCTGTTTGTACACTTCAAAGTTCATATATAAAGATATATATGAATGCATACCTGTCTACCTGTGTATGTTTTGAGTATCTGTGTAGCTATGGGAGCATGGTTCTCCCAGGAGGTCTGATTGTACTCAGTTATGTGTGCAGCTTTCACTGTAGGTGAAAGCCACACTTTTTTTTAGTGCCCCGTCAGTAAAACTAACACATCCCTCACTTAAATCTTTCTAATTGGCCAGTCCTTTCTTGACTGTGTTCAAACTTCAAATTTCCTGTCTACATTTACTAATTAAAGTTAGAATTATAGGAAGGGTCCATATTAATGTTAAGTATTTAGGGCTCTATGTTTTTTTTTCTGTAACATTTTTTAATTTTCTGGAAAATTATATAATAATTTAGGTTAGAAGGGACCTCCAGATGTCTTGCCTGGGGACTTCCTTTGTTGCTGCATGTCAGGCATGTAATAAAATCCCTTGAAGGTTACTTCTGTGAACATTATTTACTGTTTCTACACTTTCCATGTTTCTCTTTTAGTGTTCTTCAAAGCTATTTGGATAAATCAGTTTAAATTAGAGATTGTCTTCTTTCATTTTTTGTTGGAGTTAATTTCTTTGCAGTTATTTAGTTTAACTTTCTAAAGATACAACAGCTTAACTTCTAAGCAAAACTCTTATTGTTCATCCAGAGAAGTTACTAAAATGCATTTGTTGTTCCAAAAAAATATTATGAATTTCAATAGTGTAATTTTATCTTATATATGGGTGTTAGATGTACATTTTTCTTCATTTTGAGGATAATAGTTTCATTATATATTCTCAAATTGGATTTTTTTTTCTTCGCTGGCTGGAATTTCTCTCCTCCTACTACCTCTTTAAAATATCAGGTGAGATATCATCTGAAGTTTTAAAGTTCTTTGAAAACGTCACTGTTTAAAACACTGATACAATTATTTACAACTGAGATTTTACAAAAAGCTGCCTGCCATCAGTTTGAAACTTGAGTTCAATCTTTAAGTTAAGCATGCACCAAAGCCGTGGTTGTGTTCAGTCTGATTTTATGTCAAATCTGTATGGAGCTTTGTGGTTCATGCATTTTTTTAACCAAAGAAAACAATATCTGTTCAAAAGTGATCTGTGACATCCTCATCAGAGTACACTGGGTTAAGTTCAGGTTGTTTCTTTCAACTAAAGTCTTTAGAGTTGCTCACATTGACTTTTTCACAGTGTTAAAAAATCACACTACATTACATAATTAAGGTTTATTTATATATAAGAGAATGTATTTATGAAGAAGACTGGGAAATTAGGAGCTCACTAAGTCAAGGCATTAAATTTACAGAAGTGCTTGAAAGATCGTATCGATCACAGAGTTTATAAAAGCCGTGTCACTGTAAATATTGTCAGCTTGCTATCAGAAACAGATTGATGTGTCACCTTAAACCCTACTCCTTAACCTCTGCAGCTGCATTCTTTGGAGGGATGTGTAGCAGTAGCTGTGTATGACCTGTCCTTATTTTCTCTGACACTGACTTTCAAATCCGTGTTTACTCTTTCCCCAGAGTGAACAAACTTGTGTGTCTATAATTTGGTTCAATGAACTTTGTTGGCAGCTTAAGTAGAATTATAATATTAATTAAAACCAGTACACTGAATGCTGCAGGTTGTGTTTTGCATGTGAAAATTGAAGGTTATTGTTAAGAAAGGTAGAAAAGAAAATATCCTAACAGGATAAACCTTAGCTGTATAGACCTTCATAGTGAATCAAATATCCAACATGGTTTGCATGTCATATCTGCACTCCTCCTTTGAACTTCATGTAGATGTCACCAATCAGTATTAAGCAGAAGAATATGTCAATTTAAGGGAAGGAGTGGATAACAGTAACATCTTTAAACATGTTTTTGCACTTGCTTTTTAGAATAATGAAATCCATATGTGTCCATCTGGTCTTTCAGAATGAAAATTTTCAAGTTTTAATCTTCTACTGGCAAAAATCACATTGTTATTACTCTGCTGAGACAATTTATTTTGTCTTTGTGTGCTGAAGATTCAGGACACATTTTTCTCCCTTTTTCCCCCCACTGAAGGGACATTTAGCTTGGTGAGTTTTCTACCTGTCTTTCTCCTGTATATAAACAGTAGACTTTGTTGAATATCTAAATTTCCACTTTGTGAAAAACTCCCCTGAATTTCCTGAAGATTAGAAGGTAAAAAGAAAGCAGCAAGCTCTGCATAGAAATGTTTGCGTGCATTACTGAACTATGTGGGGGCCTTAGGGACCAAAGTAGAACAGATTGAACTACTCATCTCTCTTCAGATGCCTTTGTACTAAACTTCATTTGCAGCCTCCTCTATTATTATCTCCTCTGGCAGTGGAACCAAGGGCTATAGGACTATAAGTACACTTGATTTCAAAGATGGGACTTAGTTTGTCACCAGTGTGTCTGCATTTATTTCTTGTTCACATAGTATTACTTGTTTTTAGCAGATGTTGTCATGCACAGGGTTTTCCCAGAGAGTTTGCCGTTTGGTTAACTTGCAAGCAAATATATTTATATCTAGTTGTAGCAGTTTATTCTGTTTGGGTTCTTGTATGTCCTGTTAACTATGATGTCCAGAATAATGTTTTAATATTTCACATCCTTCTCCTTGAAATTATTTTTACCGTGGACTTAAAGCCAATTGAAGGCTGGGTAATTTGTCACTGAAAATTGATTAATTGATAAGCATTTTGTATTTAATGCAGTCTTTTTCCTGCTGTTCATGTTTGACTCATTTTTCTCAGTTCACTTTTGGCAAGAACTTTCCTTCAAACCTTCCTTTTAAGCACCCACATTTTGCTCTCTTTCTACTCTGACCTCTCCCTGGTGACTAAGTCTTAATTTTTCCCAGTCATTTGGAATTTTTTGTGTTGTTCAGAGATAACATATTCAGCAGTTATATCTGGTGCCACATAGCATGGAGGTTCACTGTGTCCTGATGACTTGATTAGGAATTTAGTTGGTCGTCCCATGATCTCTGTTATGGACGTGAATTGTTTTTTGTGTTACCAAGTCAAAAGAGTTAAGTAATCTCTGCTCATTTATCTAAGTCAGCATGAGGTTTCTTTAATGCTGCTAGATATAATTTTTTATAAATTCTGGGGTCATTCACAAACAGATTCTTTCAGAAGTTTTCAATATGTTTTCCAATGCACCATAGTCATTTAGCATTGCAAAAGCAAATGGTGTAAATAGGCAGGTTTAGGATGGAGGAAGAGAAGTGATTACATTAGTTTTCACAAGTAGTTAGTTTTTTTCTTGAAGTGAAAAATGCTCATTCTTGGGCTTGTTGAAACACAAATACTCTGAAGGCATTTCCCCCCATAATTTAAATAGGCTTTCACCCTTTCTGTTTATACAGTCTCCATTAAAAGACAGGTACAAAGTATTTCCTATATTAAATCTGGATAAATGGTCTTTCATTATTTCCTTGTAAATAAAAATGAAAAATCTGGAGTTTCAATAATTAGGCAGCAGTGGTTACTTCAAAAATCTCAGTTCTTCTTGATAAAAAGGGAAGTGCTTTGTGGCATTTTTATCTAAAGAACATATGGATGTGCACCATTGAGGTGAAAGAATGCAGGCTGATTTAAAATGCACTTTGACAACACAGCATATATAGACATTCAAATATGTACATGTATTGGCACATTAACACCAAGCATGCAGCCTGCTCCACTGAGCAGTAAAGTTTGTAAGTCATAGCTGCTGAATGTTAAATATGGAAATAACTGGAATTAACTCATGCAGTGAAACTGTAGTAATGCAGACCAGGCATTACAGTCCTGGCATAAATTTGTTGAAGTAGTGAGACAGCTCAAAAAATGAGAATAAATTGCTTCTGCTTTGCAGTTCACTGTTTCACTGTTGTCTTGTATGTCTCTGCCCATTACACCTTTCTCTGAATGGATGTTTTAGTGCTTCTTATTAGCACTGTAGTCATACTTTTAGAGATCAAAATCTCCATTTGATGCTTGAGATAAATACTTCAAAAAATGCAATAGGGCACACTTTCCCACAGCACAAGGTTTCTCAGATGCTGTGGTGCAACCCAACTCTGCTGGAGAAAGAGGTTCAGCCTTTCTGTGTGTGCCTCTAGCTGCTGACATTAATAAAACTCACCAAAAAAAAGGCTAAATAGTATCAAATGTAACTGTGGTTATTTCTGCTGTAGTGATTGATGCAGTGAATCATGATGTTGTCCAGCTTCCTTTTGGATTTAAATAATGAAAAACCTTCCACAGCAAAACTACATTACTAAGGAGAAAACTTTTAAGAGGCATTTATGGATAGGATCATCCACAGCTAATCATCAATATCTCTGAAACACATAACACAAACATGGGCTTACATTTCTGTGTTCCCTGCATTTCTAATAAATTCCTTTCGGTTGCAGGCAGTGGAGTGGCAATGTGATGAAGCTACTAAAAGAGCCTGTTACAGTAAAGGCAAATCAAAGGTAAGCATGAGACAGCTGTTCTGCTTTAATAAAAATTTTATGTTAATAGCAGATGTAATTCAGTGTATAAATCTCTACCTTATGCATTTTTACTATCTCCCTTTCTGAAGAGAGATGCAGGAAAGGAGCCTGACACTTATGTGTAAGCAAAGAAATAAGAACATAGGGAGCATGGGGTGAGAGATACAGTCACATGATTCTTGTCTGAAATGACCGTGAACTTTAGCTTCTACCAATTTACTGTTCTGACACAAGGTTAAACATGGCATGTCAAATGTAGTGAACTGTATTCTCACTTCATTTTCTGTGCTGTAAATCCTGAATAACTGTGTAATTACTTTGTACAATCCTCAATTTATATCCCTGTGTTCAAGATGCAATTTTATTAACTTTTATATTTCCTATCTACTGGTGCTATGAAGAAAATAATATTAAATTCACTAACTTCCTAGAAAGTGATATATTTCTTGTATTTAAAACCAATTCTTTATCTGACCAGCTGCAATTTCTGTTATTCAGTACAGGTAAATGTAATGCTAAGATGAAACCTGTGGCTGTCCCAATGTGAAGCTAGTTATCAAATTAATTATAAAAGCAATTAGAATTGCATGCAATCTGTGTTTTTAATTACTGTACTGTTTAATGGTTAAAGTTAATTCAGTTAAAACATAAAGGGAGAACACATCAAGAGTGATAAGTAAAAGAGCACACTTGCTTTTATTCAGTAGAATGTGTTGCATACATTACTGTTGTGCAAAATTCAAAAAACTCCAAGCTTCAAAAACATGTTCTGAAAGCTCTGTCATCTAATAGAGGAGGAATCTTTTCTATGTAGTTATCTGATCACTGACTTTTTAACTTCTCCCATTAAACAGTTAACTTCCAGCTCCTTTTTTTACTGAGTGCTGGAAAATAAAATTGCAGTGTATGACTGTTCATTCTAGATTAAAGAGGAAGAATGTCCTCACTTCAGATGCAGGGCTATTTTATACTGTGAAGTATAGAAAAGAATGAACTTTGGAACCTCATATTTTAGGCTGATGTTTCATTTTCTAAGTTGCTTTTCTCCCTAGAAAATTTATACTTTAATATGTAATATATCCCTCAAGCCTTTATCCTTAACTTTCAGATGACAATACCTGGAAGTGTGGGAATATGCTCAAGGGTCAACAGAATATGTCACAGTGCATTGATCAAGGGGCATATACAGTAGAAACTATCCTGGTAGAAATGCTATGTGCAACTAAACATATATGGCT
The DNA here is from genome assembly GCA_020086605.1 of Lanius collurio. NCBI lineage: Eukaryota > Metazoa > Chordata > Aves > Passeriformes > Laniidae > Lanius > Lanius collurio. The sequence continues at coordinate 4,359,473 of JACBWW010000011.1, read as the reverse complement.
TTGTTTTACAGTGATTTTCCAAGTGTAAAGCTTTGAGAATAACATTGAACTTGTCTGAAAGTCATAGTGCAGTGACTGTGATCTAATATGATGGATGGAAGTAATTGTAAATTTGAGGCTAAAGTATTGTACTTTTGAATAATATGTTGACAATACTGTTACCACACATTTGATTCAACAGTGTAAAGCATCTGCTGCTATTAAATAATTTTGTTAGTAGAAATACACAACACTGGTGACACATATTTAAGAATGGAGTTTAGTGTAGTTTTTTATTCATGCAGGGTTTCATTTATGCTCATCGCACCCTTTTGAAGAAGATGGTGATTGGAAGTTATGCTGTCACTGTAAAATGGTGTATATGCTATTCAAACAATGACCTTTGGGATTGTTTCTTAGTATTGTTATTATTTGGCTAAAGATTTCATTTGTACCCACAGCCATGTTCCTCATTCACAATCTAGAAGAGGAGTATAGTCCTTATGCTTCATTACATTCAAAAGTAACCTTGGGAGTAAATACTTGTCTTCTTATTGTTACCATTCAGGGTTTGGGGGTTTTTTTGTGTGCAAACTTTGTGGACTGAAATCTTCTTCTGGGAGCTGCTGAAGAATGCAGAGATACTGTCTGAGGAAACCCACCCAGCTGGAACGACATCTATCTTTTTGAACTTTTCATGCCTCTTTTGTTTTCACTGATGTGGTCAAGGTTAAAATCAAAGGATAAATTTATGACCAGAGAAAGGATAGCCAAATGATGTTTGTTTTTTATTGCCTTATCTCCAAGACTAAAGCAAGGTCACTATACTCTCTGTAGAAGGAGATGCATGCAGAGCCTTCCCTTGGAAAAACTGGGAATCATCATATCAGGAGGAGTTCACTCCAGTGCTACAGTGAATTGTCCCTCTTCAGAGGAAATCTCTTGGCAAACACAATTCCAGTTACTTGCTTGCTTGCCTGTTGAATAAATAGATACAGCCAAAATTGCAGAGTTGATGGGGGTTGCATTTCCGTAACATTTCTCAAGTAAATTCAGATTTCAGGGCAGTATCATGTAACTGTAGGAAGAGACAGGAAATACTGGAGTCAAAATATGTTAAGGCCAGCCCAGATTGTAGCAAAGGAGAGATGAGGATTGCAGGGATGGCTGTGGGTGGGTTGTTCATTCAGGTCCTAGTTTCTCTTGAAGCTCTGCTAGCCATAGAGCAGCACAAGGGCAGTGAGTTCAGGTGGCAAAACCTGAACTCATTGCCTGAAAGTCACTTTACTGACAGAATGAATGCCCTGAAACCAGAAGGTGGCTTTGAACCCTGAAGCAACTTGAGTAGTATTAAGGTAATGGTCAGTGAAACATAACTCTTTTTTTTTGGTCTTGAGAAAGAAGCTGCATAGAATTTTTGCCTGTAGCTGTTATCAGTTGTTCTGAGGTTTGTGCTTTAGAAACCAACAAGGGAAAAGAGCTGAAGGGAAAAATATATAGGGACATCTGTCACATTTGACAGTGTAATATGCACTTGACTTTTGAAGGCCGCTGCTTTTTACTCAGACTTCAGACATTTATCCACCAATTTAAGCTGTTGCTGAAAATAGCTAGTGGCTCCAAGAATGAGCCACACAAAATTATATCCTTGTGGCCAGCATGCATTAGCATGTAGAAGTCTAAAACACCAGACATGATTAAGAGAATAAATTTGCCTATTCATACTGACACTTGCGGTGGGGAATGTTAGAAAGAACAAGTATAAGTGCACTTGTTGAGATTGCAAAAAGCCAAAGAGAGGTTAAAAATAATAATGCTAATTGAAATTAAGTCCCATCTCTTGCTTGTTTAAGATTCTAATGGCTGGGTGTGTTAGTACCTGAACCTTCAATAAAAGTACTTAGAAATGAAACGTTAACCTATACAAGAAATATTGCTGCAAGAGGATACCTGTACTGTGGCCAGATTGACCTTGGACTGTCAAGGTGGTCTTAAGCCTCAGTAACAACCTAGCCTCCTTGGCTGCTGAATTGTTTCTAAGAGTCATATTTTGTTTCTGATATGCTGATACAAAAGTAGAAAACACTTCCTAAATGTATTATTTATTTCAGAAATATTTTTATAGACAAATAGGGAAGTATATGACTTAGAGGTCAAGATGGACTGGAGAGTAAGACTACAAAAAAGATAGCTACCAAACTTAACAACACACCCCAACCTAAAAAATGCTTTGGTTTTGAAGTCCTTTGCCACTTCTGTAACACACATCTCATTTTTGCATGTGTCAGAAGTGAACCAGTACAGCCAAGCTCAACTTCAGAGCTACAATAGTATCTCTGAACAATTCAAGTAACTAAATAGTGAACTCTTTTTCAGTATGTTTTTGGGTGATGATAGTTTTATTCGTGACTAATTTTTTAACACTTTCTTTTGCATTCGCGTGGATATTTTTTCAAATTAAGAAAAGAGCCAATTAAAAAAAAATTATTCTTTCAATTTCCATTTTTTTGCATTGTGTGCCCAACAAAAATTTCATATGAGATATCCTGTTTGCCATGTTGCACTACGGATTGTTGTCAAGTTGGCACAGGACTTGCGAACATTAAAGAAAGAATCTTGTGATTCCCAAGAATGTCAGAGTTTAAAAAATTAGCATTATTTTTGAACAAAATGAGTGGGTGATCAGCGTGCAAGTAATTTGGAAATTACACTATTTCAGGGAGCTCTGGAATATGAAGAGGAGAGGTTGGATGGGTTGTAATGTCAGAACCCACTTATTTTTCCTACACTTACATTCCATGCCTTGCTGTAAAGGGCAGAATAGCAACAGACCAAAGAATAAATTACTGTCTTGCATTCTGTGAACCTCCTTAAGCACCCTTCCCACAAAAACCCCAAAAAAACAAACCTCAAAAAAGTTGCCTTCTAGTTGTTGGGATTTTTTTTGGTGATGGAGTTAAAGCAGTCTGATACAAGGAAACTGCCAAAACTACCAACACTGTCAGGAGGTGAAAGAATTACTTTTTCAATGGCTTGTTGCATTGCCCAACTCAGTTATATGGTTACTTAGTAGCTTCTTTGTGATTTAAAGAATATTAAGATGATAGTTTTATAAAGTTCAATATAAAAACTTCATATTTTTTCCCCAGTAGGAATCAAATCTTACCTCTGTTTGTCGGTTACCTATAAAGGCTCAAAGAGAATAATTTAAAAGCCCCATTTTCATGAGAAACTAATGCAAATGTTGGTTTGAGAGGTATTTTCTCCAAGATGTAGTTTTTTTTCCTGAGATTTTACAGGATTTTGTTGAGTTTATTTGTAATTTTACTTTTATGAGGAAAGGTATAGAAGATGAATTCTAAGAGTTTTCTCAGAGACCTTTAAAGTATTTTGTCTGTCTTCTTTTGCAGTCTATTTTGTGCCTGTTCACTTTATTCAGGATTATATTTGTTGTCTTCCAGGATGAGAGTCTATTTTCAAGATAAACAAGCAATCAGTTTAATATAACTGTAGGCCAGATAATGAGACTTCTGTGCTATTACTATTGTATGGATTTACTTACATGATTTCACTTAATATCTGCTAGAATTGCATAGCTCTATTTTCACAAGGTTTTTTTTCAGGCCTTTTATGAGACTATCTTGTGGCAAATGCATTCAAATGTATGTTTCCAGGAAACTTTATTTTCTCCAAATGTATTGCTGATCATTTTATCAGATATGGACATTGATTTTTTCAATGGAAGTGTTTGAATTTTTCCTCATAAAGTTCTGGGATATTTTCAGTACTGCAGGACAAAGCTTTCTGTCTGAGTAAGCAGTAGAAATTGCTGTTGATTTCTAGCTCCTGAAGTGAGAGATATGAACATCATAAAGCTTTCACCTATACTAATGGAGTAAAAAACCTGTTAAATTATTCCTCAGGGTGAGAATCTTTGTATTGTGATAATGAAATTTTTTGAGAAACTTTGAATTAACAGGAAAGTAGATGCTTCTAATAAAACAGGTAGGGTAAATTATTAAATTAGTGGTAACAAATCCACATCTGACCAACTCAAGAATTTTATTTTTACCAATTTCAGTATATTTTTGTTACTGGCAACCTGTTTTTTCCCGTTATCCTCACAACTTCCTTCTTTGGCCTAATATGTCTTTGAAGTCAACATCTGATCTCTTGAGGCAGTACTATATTATTTAAGTCAAAGTCTATCAGATCATCTGTCTGCACTATCAGTTCAAAATTTAGCCAAGCCTTTGAAATATGTCCTGACAGGAAATCTTCAGTACTAGAGAGGTTTATTTTATCCTGTTAAGAACTTTTCAGAAAGGTTGATGCATATATGTATGTGAATAAGAAATCTGTGCACATTGTGATTGCTAACTCTAGCATGCTTGAGCCTTGTTTACCTAAAATTTTTCTGTGTGGATAAATACCATGGACAGCAAAGTGTTATTAGTCCCCTCTGTACTGAGCAGTATCACTGAATATACTCTTTCTTTTCTGTGTGGCAGGAGGAATGCCAGAACTATATTCGAGTGCTTCTTGTTGGAGGTAACCATCTCTTCACCTGTGGAACCAACGCATTCACTCCGATCTGCACCAATCGCACGGTACGAGCCAAGTGTTTTGCTCCATGAGCTGAAGTCCCTGTTCTGAGCCAGTAGACTAAAAGGGAGGGCATGTTATGGCTGACAACTGGCTATTGTACTGATGGGTGAGCTGATGTGTAAAAGGCTGATTTAGGTGGTAGCAGGCCAAATAGGAGAGGTAACCGATCTCTTTTTGCAGTCTTTTCCTCAGCTGTGGGAGATGCACAGCTGTGAGCAGCTCAGTTCCTCCTACATGCCAATTTTTATGAACCTTGGGTGTTTATAAGGCTTCTGCCTCTGTCAGGTCTGATTGGCATCAATTGGTCTAGTTATAAAATGTGATTGTGTAGCTGCATACTGTGTATGTGTAGTTCTGAAGAAATGACAGTACCTGTATTAGCGATTTCTGACTGATGAGAATGACAATGAGAATAAGAAATCTTGACTGAGAAGATCTGTCATTGTGTTTTCAAAAAAAGCCTAATTGTAGCATCAGTAGTACTCATAATAAGTATTAAAATGTCACTGATTGGACTAGGCTGCTTATTTGTTTCAGGAGGGGAGAAACACTTAACTACATAGAATAGCTGTATTACTAAAAAACTCACTGGCAGATTTATTATATTTAAACCCATTGTACCTTTATTTTCAAAGAGCTTATTAACATCATGCTGTGGTTTATGGCTGTAAGTCTTTGGGCTACTAAATGAGAGATAGTTCTGCTGAGTTGAAAAGCTCCTTTTGTTACTTTCATTTTTCATGTGAGATTTTTTCCTAAAACACACCAGCAAAACAAATAATAGATTTTTGTTGTTGTTTTTGTTGTCTGCTATGGTGAATGCCTTATTGATTCTGGCAATCATGTTTGGGGTTTTTTTTTGTAATAACAATCTTTGCAGAGATAGCTAATGACTGAGTCCCTTCTGATAGAAAACATTTAGGCATAGTGGATAATGATTGCCATGCACACTTTACATATCAAAGTGTCAAAAGTGAGATCTGACAACATTACAATGAGACTTTCTATAAGAGACAGTTTCATATTGAAACATATTCGGCTCATTTCTGTTGTATAACACTAGAGCAGGTAAGAGGTGTTGGTCATAGGATTTTGCTCAAATTGATGCAGCTTGGCTGAAATGATAATTTTCAGGTAATTTAAATCCCTTCTTCTAATTCTTTTACAGTTAAGCAACTTGACAGAGATACATGACCAAATCAGTGGCATGGCTCGTTGTCCCTACAGTCCCCAGCACAACTCCACTGCTCTTCTCACTTCCAGTGGAGAATTATATGCTGCTACAGCCATGGATTTTCCAGGAAGGGATCCTGCTATTTATCGAAGTCTGGGGGCCCTTCCTCCTCTACGAACTGCCCAGTACAACTCCAAGTGGCTGAATGGTGAGTCCTGGTGGACTGTGAGACTCATCTTCTTTTAACTCACATTCATCATATTCTTTTGAAATTTCATTCTGAGAATTTGAATGTTTTGGAGAATTGTTTATTTAAATTATAAATTACTTTGAGCTTTTCTTATATATTAGTTTGCTAGTATAAGTACTTTGGAGTATATTTAATAGAGCTGAAGTCTGTAGATGTACCCTTAAATGTGTAAGTCATGTTTGGAGACACAGGGATGAGTTGCTCTTAGGGTGCTCTTACATGGCATAGCTGAGCCAGCTCTGAGCAGCAGCTTGCACTGAGCATTCTCTTCTGAGTACCTCAAAAACTTAAGGCAGAAAATAAACAGTTTAGAAGGGACTGAATTCTCCAGGCTTTCCCTGCAGGTTCCAGCCTTGACAAGTGGAAAAAGTTCAGCTTTTGAGATGCTTAGGTAGCAGACTGACATTTTTGACACTTATTACAGCCAAAGGATGGGGAATAGTTTACAAAACATATCATAAAATTGTGTTTAGCAGTCAATTTTGTGTCATGAATGTTAATCACTTGATGAGGATTTCCAGCTGGGAGAAGCTGTAAACAGATAGGTATTCCTGAGATATGACAGACTGAGTTGCCCTTTTTTTTTATCACAAAAAAAGGGCAGCAGATTCTTCTAAAATGAAAATTATTATCAAACACGAAGTGTGAAATTATGTATATTATAGTTTGCCCATGCCTGTTCCAGAAGAAAAAAAAAATTTCATAATGCATGCTATGTGACACAACAGTCTCTACTCCTACAGCACATTTCATGTTATGATGGGTTATTGTCATGTTTGAAATTAAATACAAATATAAATAATTTTAGCTTCAGATCATTTGGTCAGCTGCAAGTAAAAGAATTTATTTTGAATATTTCAGTTCTCCTATAATGTGAATGCTGATCTGTGCTTATACGAGTAGTATATTTTACTTGAACAATGAACCCATGGCAGGTAGCTTGCAGAAATTTGTGACCTTCTCTGAAGGTCAGATGGTTTTAGAATGTTAATTAACAACAACAGCAAAATCCTAAATTGTGTGGAACATAACAGAATTATAGCAGTGCAAAAGAAGTGAGGGGAAAAAATGAACTTACATATTCCTATTCAGGCACCCCTTGTCCACTCAGCTTGGTATTGGAACTAATTGCTGTTCTACACCTTTATTCTTTTGTCAAAGGGGAAGAAGTCTTCACACAGAATTTGCAGCTTAACTGGATATTTTTATGCCAAAGGCATGCTAGAATTCCCTCTAGACTTCTCTAATTAATCATATTCACTGTATTCACATTTTGTCTATTAAAGCCTCAGATGTACTTATACATTCTCTGTTAGAATTCATTCTTCTGCCTCAAAACTGTTTATAATTAAGTTACCAGGAAACTGTAGCTTTTATCTTTGGGGAGGAGAACAAGATGAGTTTTGTAATTGAAGCCAGTTAAAGTAAGTCCAATATAAGACAAAAAGCAGCCCATATTAAAGGAAGGAGGAATATTTTCTGGGGTAGCTAAGAGTGGGGGATTCATCTGCTTGAGTTGGGGATTCATCTGCTTTTATGTCAATTTGCATGGTTGTATGATTCAGTGCCAAGAAACTACATTAGTTTTTCAGTGCTTGTATTGAAGTGAAGATTTTGCAGCTTTCACTTAGAAAGTAACACGGATCAATAATCCTGCAAGAAAAGCAAGACATCAGCTGGAATGGAAGCTCCCTAGTAAATATCTGTTCAGCAGCAGAAGCTCACAGTTACTGTAATTCAGCCTCATGTGAGGTGTTCATGTGTATGCACATGTGTCTGTCAATGTTTCCCAACTCAAAGTTTTTCTCAGAAGCACCCTGTTTTTTCTCATGTAGATTTTTCTGCTCTGTGAATCATGTTGGACCAAGTCAAATAATCTCTGGGGCTGATGGCACAGAGAAGCACTCAGAAACACAGCTGATTATCTCTCTCAGGGCTTTATTGCTGTGCAATAAAGACATTGATTTTAATGGCTAGCACAGCAAATTCAGAGATCTTCAATCCCATCAGTCAGGCAAAAAGGACATGCCTATATGCCTAGGCAATCTGCTCTTGGTGTTCACTGTACCTTTTGGTGCAGGGTCTTGACTTGAAAAGCACTGAATCTTCATCACAGAAGAAAATTTGTTCTTAATCTCACTTGTCAGAGGGTCTGTAATCACAAGAACAATGATATACAATGTGGGAGGGGAAAATGGGGCTGATGTGTCAGGTAGCTGGAGTGACATCCCATATTACCATGATGTGGTTTCAGCTTCTGGAAGCACAGATTTCACAAATAAAATAACATTTATGTTGTTGACCTGAGTTCCCCATTTGTTCTGGTTCAGCCAGAGTCATGTATTTTTTATTGGGTCCTGCCTTCTACTGGGGGCTTGATAGGCCTGGAAGCAATCCACATCTGCTGAGTACGTAAGTTAGCAGCTGTTACTGAGCATCATTCTGATCACTTGCTTAACATTAGCAGATTATGGAGACATCAGTGAACTTTCATTTCTGAATTATCATTTTCTTGATGCGCTCAACACTCAGTTATCTGGGGGGACAAAGAGTGGATAGTTCAGTTAAAAGTATTAATTATTCAGTGTAAGTGTAAAAGTAAGCTACAGAAATATGTTGAGAGAGTACAAATGAAGGGAAAAATGAAAATTAATCTGAAGCACAAAGATTTTGAGCAAAAACAGATCCAAAAAGGTAGATGGACAGCACAGCAACACCAACACAGAAATAATATTTTTGGCTGGAGTTAGTTATTGTGAAGCCATCCTTGAGTCTCTCTGAATGTACTGTTTGTTCACCAACCAGACAACATGCTTCAGGATTTGATTCCCCTGAATTTTGTCTGGTTTAAAAAATTTTATTGGCAGAAAGGACAAAAATTACAGGTATCTGCACACGTCCTTAAATTTTTTCCTATTTTGGAAAATTTTAGAATGTACACAGTCACGTCTTCTTCCCTGATGGAAGAAAGAAGCCTCTGGTGGTAGTTACTGAAGTTAGTCTTTTTTAACATTTATAGTAGTAATCTATTCAGCTCTTGAACATCTCTGAATATGATCGCCAGTTACTTTTTTTTTTTTTTTACTTCAGAACTTCCCTCTGATTCTAGAAAAAGAAATTGATGTTCTGTTTATTGATGCTATTTCTGTCTTCCTGGTGCTCCTATAGACAACCTCAAATGCAGCTGGCCCTAAGGCACTGAGCAGGTTTTTGACCACAATTGTAACCATGCAGAAATTCTGCTCGTTTCCATGAAGAGATGCCACTGAAGCATCAGACTACTCTAGTGGTATGCCCTGAGCACTCACCTCAGTTCAGCAGAGGTTGGGTTGCTCACAAAGAATTTATACACTGACAATTCAGGGAGAGACAGACCCTGCATTGTCCTCTTGCTAATCCTGTCAGTACTTTGTAACTATGTCACTGTACTCAAAGGGAACACCATCCCCCACAGAAGTTAACAAGGGCTGCAGACCAGCTCTCTCCCCATCCAACAACAACAACAAAAACAAAAAAGCCCAACTGGCTGCAAATGTGAAATAGAGAGGCCAGCTCTCCCTCCCATGATGTCGTACTTTGGCCTTCTCTTTTCCCATGTAGAGTAAAATGTAATGCCTGAAGTTATTGACATGAATATGTATTTATGCACAAATGAAGAAGGTGGAAAGACTGCTTACCACTAATTTACTCTGTAAGGTGTCCTGTTCCACTACTCTCCTTTCTTTTTCTCTCTGAATCCATGTTCAAGTGCTTCTGTGCTTATGAGAAAAAATTTGAGGTGATAAGAGCACACACTGAGGATTATATCTAAAGCAGGCATCTCTTCCACTGATTTCTTCTTCTGACCAAAGCAGTCAGCAAGAACTTGAGCTTCAGCCAGCTGCTCAGGTCAGTAAAGAGCAACATGTTACTGGAACATTTTAAAATTTCCCTTGTAGTGTTTCATAGAAAGAATAGTCTGCCTTAGCAGTCTGCTTTGGAGACTATTGAATGATAAAAAATAAATTATTCTTTCATTAAGCTGGCATACTGTCTGTTTCAGTGTCTTTAAGCTCTCACTGTAACAATGTTTAAATCATATCTGAAGTTGATATAGTATGCTTCTAATTAGACTTTGCTGTAGAGTTGATCTGCAAAGTGTAGCAGGGGCAGAATTCATCATAGTTTGCTCCAGAGAACACAAGAAAATGTAATAGTTATATTTGCAGTCCACAGTTTCAGTAAACAAGAAAGGAAAACCTTCATTGTTTAGATTTAGAAACCTCTACTGTAGTCCAACATTTGCAGTTAGTAAAGGTATTATTCCTTTCAATACACCTCTTTAAATCACTAAATGTTTGATCTGATGCCTCAGTGTGAAAGTTTGTCTTAGTCTATAATGTCTGTTCAATTTCTTCAGCCAATGAAGGGCAAAAAAATTAAAAAAAAAAAAAAGAAAAGGAAATACCTTCCTGTTTCATCACTTGGAGAAACACTATGACATTTGGTTTCATAATTTGTCAAATGCCTTTGCATACAATTGCGTGGGTCTCCAACTAACTTGAAATGATTGCAGCTGTTTTCTTTACCCTAGACATGCAATGATAGATGCTATTGGAACATATTAAATAAATAAAAACTGTGTTCTAAATGTCATGACATTTCATCAGTGGGCAGACCATAGATAATTAAAATGTAATCCTATATCAGATGTAGCCCCAAACCAGAATAAAATAAAATAAAATAAAATAAAATAAAATAAAATAATCTCTTGCAAATTAGAAGCCTTTCCATATGAGGAGAGGAGTGTTTGGATTGTTCTGCTTTACTGGTAGACATGATATTACCATTTTTCCTCTTACTGTCCTAAGCATTTGCTTATTAGATACTTTTACTGAAGTGGGTCCTCTGAGATCACTTTCTTAAAAAAAATTAATAAAAAGCTTATTAATCAAGAGCAGATAATTTTAGTCTTTACAAGTAATAGTAAGAGTAAAATTCTTACAAGGGTGGTTTGGTTAGTGGGGTTTAATACAGCTCTGAATCAAGTCCTAATATTGTTTATTAGCAAACTTTTATTATAACTTTTGCTGCAAGTAGGATGTGTAGAGAGAATTTATGATCTAAGAATAAAAATTAATTCTTTCAATTTTGTTTTTAAGGATTAGTGGAAATGGCTGTAATAATTCAGTGTTATCCTTTCGTTTCTCTGGGTTTTAATGAAAAGCCTTGTAATTACCTAGTGCAGGCTTTTCTTTATTATGTAATATTTCATGTAATTCAAAACCAGTGTGTGCTTGAATTTGCAAGGTACTCTTTCAGATAAGAGACCTGACTGAAAATATGCAAAGCATATTCTACCAGTTGTTTCCTATTTTCCAAGAAGATGAATAATTACATTTCTTTGGTTATGCCACACATGAAGTTGGTTCTTTTTCTTTGTATCATGGTTTTTGCCAGTATCCTAAAATAGGAGGGAAAATACCTGCTGGTTTTGAAACCTGTCCTTAGGCTTCTTCACTGCAGCAGCTAGCAAAGGAAAAATTTGAGCAGTTAAGCTGTGTTTTCCTTTCCAGTTTGTACATCTCCTCCCTAATGGCAGTGACAGAGTAGGAGATCAGTAAGTTGGTGTGAGATGGAGGTGCCTCCCCAGGCTTCCTTTTTTTCCAGTGCCAGACTGAGTTACTACAAAACACCTTCATAGCATTTCCTTACCTGTTTGAAATGGTAGAGACAAGAAGCACTACCCATGTAGTTGGGATATTTTTACTTCTTATCTACCTTAGGTAAAACAGCAAGGTCCACCTTCCATTTATTAAAAACACCAGGAGGCTATTGAGGATGAAGTCTGTTCTTTTATAGCTCATCTCACCTGCTTATGTCAGGTGCCAATCAGAGAGGCTGAATGAGGAAGGAGGACACTTCTGCAAGCAGGTCATCTGTTCCCAGCGGTGGAGAGGCACAACAGGAGCGTGAGCATCATCAATGCACAAAGCTATGATACACAGTGACCCAGAGAAAATGAACAAATTTAGGACTGAAATGCATCTTAACCAGGGGAAGGTGGAAAATTTCAAATTTCAGGGAGCATGAACACATGAAAACCAGGATTTATCAAAGACAGGAGGAGAATGAAAAGTCACCTGAATATAAGGAATCAAACCTGTACTGTGCAATATCTGTGCACTGGAACAGACTACTCAGAGAGGTTGTGGAGCTCCATTCACTGGAGATATTCAAGAGCAGTCTGGGCACAATCCTGTCCACTGTACTTTAGGATGACCCCACTTGAGCAGGGAGGTCGGGTCAGATGACCTGTTCTAACCCGACTCATTCTGTGGTTCTGTGTAATCCTGTGACAGAAATACTGGAGGCAGAGATGGAATTTCAACAGCAGACATACCAAGCATTACAGTGGAGGGGGAAGAAGATGATTATGAAATTGGCTTCCTTTTTGTTATGAAAAAAAAAAAAAAGGAAAAAAAGAAAAAGGAAGAGAGGAACAGGTTGTAGTGGGTTGATGCTGGCTGTATTTCAGGCACTCACCAACAAAGCCTCTCTGTCACTCCCTTCCACAGCTGGATGTGGGAGAGAAAATATAACGAAGGATTCATGAGATAAGGACTGGGAGAGATCACTCATCAAATATTATCATAGGCTAAACAGCCTCAAATTAGAGATATGAATTGAATTTATTGCTAACAAAATCAGAGAAGGATAATGAGAAGTAAAATTAAACCTTAAAACCCTCCACCTTCACCCCACACCTCCCTCCTTCCCAGCTCTACTGCCTCCTCCCCCAGTGGTGCAGGGAGACAGGGAATGGGGATTATGGTCAGTTCATCACCCATGGCTTTTCCTGCACTTCAGGGAGAGGAGTCATTCCCCTGCAGCACCGTGGGGTCCCTCCCACGGGAGACAGTTCTCCATGAACTTCTACAGCATGAGTCCACCCCACAGGCAACAGGTCTCCTCAAACTGCTGTAGCGTGGGTCACTCTTTCACAGGATGCAATCCTTCAAGGACAAACAGCTGCAGCATGGGCTCTTCTTTCCACGGGCTTTCCATGGGGTCACAGCCTCCTCTCAGGCATCCATCTCTCCAGTGTGGGCTCCTCCATGGGCTGCAGGTGGATCTCTGCATCCTCGTGAATCTCCATGGGCTGCAGGGGCACAGATGCTTCACCGTGGTCTGCACCATAGACTGCAAGGGAACCTCAGCTCTGGCACCTGGAGCAGCTCCTCCCCCTCCTCCACTGACCTTGATGTGTGCAGGGCTGCTTCTCTCACGTTCTTTCACTCCTCTCTTCCATGGCCACAATTACATCTGTGCAATAACTTTTCTTCCTTCCTAAATCTGTTATCACAGAGGCATTACCACCAATTCTAATTGGCCCAGCCTTGGCCAGTGGCATGTCCATCTGTTGGAGCTGCCAGGGATTAGCTCAGCTGGACGTGGGGAAAGCTTCTGGCAGCTTCTCACAGAAACCTGGTAGCCTCCTGCTACCAAAGCTTGGCCGTGCGAACCGAATGCACAGATCTGCAGGGAAAGTTCTTTCATTGTCATCCTCCCTGTAAAACTAAAACAGAGGAAAAAAAATTTAAATGTCAGTGCAAATATTTGGGGAGAAATGGATAACCCATCATAACTGGGTTTTCTTTCCATACCATAACTTCTGGTTGGAAAAATCTCCTTAAAGAATGCTAGATTCCTGTGTATGTGAAATTCTGGATTAATTTTTAAATAACTATCCAAACTTCTGGATCTTTTGATAGATCCCCATACTCAGATTTTGAGTGAATTAATGTAATCTCTATGTATTCTTCACCCCTGCCCTCCTGCCTCCATACATGGCTTTGCAAGGTGTCTATCCAGTCAAAATAGGTGACAAAATCCACTGAACTTCTTTTAAGGGCTTCATTGAGTGTTAGGTCAGAGTAGAGAATGGCTTCTGTGACTAAATTTGTCACTGGCAAATTTGCATCAGCAAAATGGTATAATAAATTGCAAAGTATTATACCATGTAAGAACACTTTACCTTGAAAATGAAGGAGATTTATTTGAAAGAAACAACAGGAAATAAAACAAGAAATTTGGTAATACCATATCTGAAAACAATATTTCAGACAAGAAATAATTGCGTTTCAGAATTTATTAGAGTACATCCGTAAAAAAGTAATGAGTTCATCCACTTTTATGTTTTTGCTGAATTGTATTATAAAATCTATCAGCAGTATAAGAGAAGATTGGAAAAAAAAATGTCTAGGATCCAGAGTTTTAGGGTGTTTTGCTGTCCTTGCTCTTCCATACTTATAAAATTTTCAATTTAGCAAAAGGAAAGAAATGTAAAAGAAATCATGGAGAGCTAAGGCACTGGGAAGGAAATAGTCAAAATATATTGGTTGCCAGCTATTCTGTGACTGGTTAGCATTTTTAGCATGCATCCTAGGTAATTGTGAAACACAGAAAAAATAGCTATTAATAATCCATTTCCCCCAGTTTCATACAGGATTACACATTTTACAGTTCAGCTCCTGAGGATGGATATAGCTGTGATGACCACAAGTTATGTATTGCTTTTGAGATATATAATGCTGTCATTAAAATTTGTTCTTAAACCTTCATGAGGAGTGATGCCTTGATCAGCCTAATGCAGAGTCTGTACTTTTTTTTTCTAACAGCTGCAAAGGGCTACAACTAAATTAATGTACTTAATGAATATACAGAGATGGCAAATTGCAAATGCAACTGGACTTTATTGATTAAGTTAATAAGATAAAAGAAAATAATATACACTGGCACATGTTAAGCTTAAATTCTCTCCATTATTTTAAGCATCTATTTTGGAGAGCATTCTAGCTGAAATGTGAAGTTTATTCAAAAAAAACCTCAAATGCATCTTTCTAGAATTTAATGGTATTAAGCATTTGGTTGAATAGAAATATGTGGAAGAAATGGGTCTTTAGAGGTCAACAGTATGGTGTGATTCATTGGTCTAGTGAAGTCAGTGAACAAGTTCCAGATAGATGTCATAGAGTAGTATCTAAACTCCTAAGATTTTGAATATATAATGTATTAATATATCTTTGTGTGTGTGTCTTATTTTGTATGCATTTATACATATAAAACATGATCTGTGTCTAGGTAAGGAAAACTTAATATTTTAGCTCTCTTTTAACATTTCTGGGGTTAGTTTCACTTTTGATTGGATCTTTGAATGCCTTGCACTTCAGATGTGAGTGGTCTCATCGCACAGGGACAGTCAGTAGAAATCATAGCTCCTACTTTCTTAGAGTAGGCTTTGGACCTTTAAATCCTTAAGGCTAATTGCTGTTACCTCCTTAAAGAAAGTTAGATCATTTCCTGTCATTTGGTTTACTCTGGAAACAGTAGCATCCACTAACTATGTAAATTAAGCCATGTTAGCTTGCTTCAGAAGATAAGGAGTTGTATGGATTAAAGAGCACAAGAGAACTTTCTTGCCCCTAAGCTCAGACAGCGAGAAGAGGCCAGGACTACCTTAGATGCTCTCATAGAGCTCTTTTAGGCCCCTGTTTCCCATTCCTACACATAGAAAAATTCCTGTACAGTTCCTCTCATCCTTTCACCCACTCAGACTGCTTCTACACCACTAAATAAAAAAGGCCCAGGAAATAAGTTTATGCATGACACCTTTGGCAAGTGGAAAAGGAGAATAATCTAAAAGGAATCACTGTGTCTTCCTGTTAAGTGCTTTCACATTAAGAACAGAAACTGTGCTCTCCAGAAAATGTAGGTTTGTCTCCAACCTTCAGAAAAATAATCATATTGTTTCCGGTTGAAGCACCATCTCGGCTTCATATGGTTGAGTCATCTTTCTTGCAGTAACTTTGAAGAGTCTGTAGGGAAACATCCATGTTGGGCAGTCATGCTGCTTTATGAAGGAAATGTCAGAGATTCCCAGGATTGGTGCTGAGTAAGCAAATTTCAGAAATAGCAGAGTAGTAATGTGTTTGCCCAGGGGCAGTGCTAACTAGCCACCCAGTGCTTTCAGTGCTTGGGCTTGTGCCTCTGTGTAGCACGGCTCCATGCCGTGCACTGGAGATGTTTGTTGGGTCACATTGGCAAAGTCGTTTTCTTGCTTTCCCAATTCCACTGGTTCCATTTAATTTGGGAAAGTCTAGTCAGCCTGACACATCCATAAATTGAGTATATAAAAAACCCTATAAAGGTCGTATACAACACTCGTGACATTATTACAGGTTGACATTCTCATGCTAACTGTATCCTGTCACTTACCAGACTCCTTGCACTCATTGTGGTGATCTGATAAATCAGAAATGAGATGTGTTTGCCCTTCCAGAACTATTTGCAAAGTCAGCATGAAACAAGAAATTCACTTCATTTGCTTCATTGAAAAATTACATGGTAAGGCCTCCATGTCAACAAATAGCAGTTCACAGCACAATATTTGGACACATAAGAACTGATTTTTTCCCAGCTGAGAAGCTTTTTCCTTTGACGTTTTGAAGTGACCCTGTTCATTTTTCCCAAAGAGAGAATGAAATAAATAAAGTCTGACATGATAATCCTTCCACATCCACTGAATTCCCCATGGTAGCTCTGAGATTATTACATTTAATGCAAATGAAAGCAGTTTTCACAAGTTTCAACAGCAGGTCACATTTTCATCAGTTCATAATCAATAAAGTATAAACATAGGTGTTTGCAGACTTATATATTGTTGCTCAGTTTTGAATCCATGAAATACGAGTACTAGGTATTTTTTGTATATGTATTATGATTATCAGTGCAACTTTCAAATACTGTCTTTTGAAAGATTGACATGGATTTTCAAGAACACTGAATACATTCTCAATGCATTTCATATTATTTTTACTCCTACAGTTTGTGAAGTTTGTTTTATTTTTGTAATTCATCATTCTTTATACTGAATGGTTCCAATAGTGTTTTTTTTAACTCTCCAGTGAGATCCTATGGTGCCAATGTAGGGATCTTTTTCATATCAGTGGACCTCCAGTGATAAGTACCTTTAGGCCTGATTGAAAGCAGGGCCTCCTTGTTTAATGTTTGAAGCAAAATGTGTTTTGTGAATGGATCAGCTTGATTTTGAGTATTTGCACAGTAGGTTTTTGAAGCTTTTGAAGTAAAATTCCTATTTTAAGGAAAGTTTTACACAGATAAGGAATGAAGATTTAAGGTTCTAGTAGGGTTAACATTACTAATAGTTTAGTTCTTTGTGTATTGTCAGTGCAATTTTATTTCTAATGATACCATAAGTCCTGTCAAACTATTTTGCCTTTTTTCTTTCCTTTTTTTTAAGAACACAAATGCACTGATACTGTGTAACTTATGAAGGCTCAGGACACCAACAAATTATTTAAATTGCTGGGTTGTGATCTGCCAGCAGAATACCTGTTCAGCTCTGAATATGGGGGAAATGTGGTGTGTTCCAGACTTCTCTCAAGGAAGCACTCCATAAAATAGTGAAAGTTACAGGGAGGAGGGAGAGCACTATTGGATCTGCTCAGCTTCATACATCCAAGGCATGGCTGCCAAAAACCTGCCCTGGGAACTCTCAGCACAGCAGACAGAGATGGAAGCAGCACAAGAGGCCACATTAGCTGGGATCTGGTCTGTCTTTGAAAAAGTTTTCTGACAGTTTGGACTGCTGTGATGCAGTGCCAGCTTGCTTGCCTTTCTAGTGCCCCTCAGAAATTCTGATAGGTTTGAAACACTCCTTTGAAATACTTATAGCATTTTGAATTACAGCAACGTTTTTTTCTATACAATAGTGCTGTTAAAAAATGTTCACCTATTAATTTTATTTGAAGTGTTTCCTCACAACAGATGTTTTTAAAACAGTTTAATTATTTTCCTACTTCAGAATAAAATTTGGGAATGAGAAACAAAAGTTTTCTTGTTTCTCAGAGGTATCAGTGTTCTAAAATAGTTCCTTGCACAAGTGGGGCTCTTCTTCACAAATCTGTGTATCAAATTTCTTTCCTTTAAGAACTCATTAGGTTTTCAGCGTCTTTTGAGGTCATGGACTTTCCTCAAATCTAGTCATCCTTACAGGAAATAGACCACATGTTTATTGTCTTTGGTATCCACTGCTCCTTTTTTTTTTTTTTTTTTTCAATAAATACTGCCATCTGTTGCTTTCCAGATTATTTTTTACACATTCTCTAATTTCTCCTTCATCACCATCAGGTTTTTTGATCAGTTTTCAATATTTTCTTTAAAGAAGGAAAAAAAAGGCTGTAAAGCTCTCAAATGCATTAAGTGATACAGAGTTGAAATACAGTTATCGTACCATCAAATATTCTTGTGTAGTTCTCTTTTCTTTTAATTACATCCTCTGAGCACATTTTTACTCACCATCAATTACCACCTGTTGTCATGCTAATCTGGAGTAATGGCATGGTGGCAAAGCAGAAACAGAGTTAAAAGATAAAGCAGTTACATTGCAAGAAATCACTGTGCCCTCATGTGAAGAATGAAAACTCAGAGACACTTTTGATGGTGGAATACAGTGAGCTGGGCCGATGTTGCCCAGCACAGTCATGTTCTATAAACACCTAGAGCAGAACCTGTCACACCACGTGTTGTGGTTTGACCCCAGGTGGCAGCTCAGCTGTCTATTTGTGTTGGTGGGGTGGTGTGAGAAAGGAAAGGCCTTGGCTCTGTGTAAGTGCTGCTCAACAATAACAAAAATATCGCTGAATTACCAACACTGTTTCCAGCACAAATCCAAAACACAGTGCCATACTAGCCACTACAAAAAGAATTAACTCTACCCACCAAACCCAGTGCATCATGATCATGTATCTCACAATCCCAGCTGGACATGAGCTGGCCTGTTCAGGTATCGTGGTGCCATATCCCTAAAGGATAATAAAAGATGTTTTTATCTAAGTATAAAACTTGAAGATTAATCCTACTTCCATGTTAGTATAAGTGCATATATCACAAGAAGGCAATAAATGATCTTTCCTTCTGTTATTTTCAGAACCAAATTTTGTGTCATCTTATGACATTGGGAACTTTACCTACTTCTTCTTCCGGGAAAACGCTGTGGAACATGACTGTGGGAAAACAGTTTTCTCTCGTGCTGCTCGGGTGTGCAAAAATGATATTGGTGGCAAGTTTGTGCTGGAGGATACCTGGACTACCTTCATGAAAGCACGTCTGAACTGCTCTCGCCCTGGTGAAATTCCATTTTACTATAATGAACTTCAGAGTACTTTCTTCCTGCCAGAACTGGACTTGATCTATGGGATTTTTACCACTAATGTGTAAGTAAACTGAATTATATATTTTATTTTCTTGCTATTCATGACAGCAAAACCTGGAACTTCTGAGCTGTTTTCTTCTGCATATGTCAAGTAAACATCATAAATTCAAACTACTGTTTTGCCCAATCCAGTGTTTTCTGTGAACAGGTATCTGTTCCAAATGTTTTCCATGTAAATTGTTGAAAACACGAGAGAAGGTTGAATTCATAATATTTCCTTATGACTGGGAGCCAGTTGTGTTTAAGACAATTCTGTCATAGTCTTCATTTATTCTTAGAAAGTAATTATTTTTTTTTTTTACAATTGTAGTACGTAAACACATTATGTATTTATTAAATAAATGTTTTATGATTTTAATGTGACATAATCATGAATTTGACATGATGGAATTTGACCATGTCATAAAGATCTCATCTCACCCAAAAGAGCACAAGAGGTGCTCTTAGGTATTTTAAATTAGCCCTCACATATCCTTATGTGAGTTTAAGGGTCAAACCAAGAATTTAACCTAATTTTAAGTAAACCTGTCATGTCAATAAGTTAAAATTTAAAAAAAAAAGGGGAAAAAAAGTACAATTTTTTCTTAAAAATTCAAATTTGTTAAATATTGAAAAATTAGAAGAGCATAGAAAATAAGAGAGACTTATCTCAGAACTGTCCTTTGTTAATTTAGATATGATGACCGGTGTTCAAACGCTGCGCAGCAAGAGCAGCCTCTGTGTTATGACTGTGCAGCCCAATGTTCAGACCAGTGGAACATTTTCAGATTTTGAGTTCTGATTCTCTTACCTTCTTGTACTTATCTTGCTGTGTCAGTCACTTTGTCTAGAATTTAAAAATGTCCTTGGGCATCTAAAACACAGGTAAGGGACCCTTAAATACAGGGATACCCACCTTTTATAAATATGCATTAACCAGGTGGGAAGGTTCGCAAGTTCATGCCCACAAGTTATAATTCCTATGCATTCTAGACAGTGAGTGCAAATCCGAGCTCATTTAGGCATCTTCCAGACTCAGACTCACCCCTGGGCTGGCAGCTCAGGCTGTGAGCAAGAGCAGTGGTGGGCTGCTTGCACGAGGCTGTGGCAATTCCTAACTCATGACACTGGATGATGAGCTCAGCCTGTTTCTGCAATGGAGTAATGTAATGGATCTAAAAACACTGTTTATATAAGGAGAATAGTAGAAGACTTTGAGATTACTGGGGATAAGAATATTTGCTGTTGTTTCAATCAGTAATTTTAATTTTGTTGGTCTGTTTTCCTAGTTAATTCATATATTAAAAGACAGCTGCTTGTCAGGTGGGATGCCCATACACTGTTCAACATGATCCTTCATGAGAAGGCAAAATAACCTAGAGATGTTGCTGCCATGAAAAGCCTGAGTAGAGGAATTCTGCTCCAGAAAATCCATGAGGCTTTGGCCATGGAAGGGGAATGGTGTTCCTCATGCTTCCTGGCTCTTCTGAAAATGGACTTGCTGTTGTTAAAACTACCTTTGCCATGTGAAAGTAGACAGTATTTTTAAACCTTGCTGCTACTTTCCTCTTCCCCCATGGCCCAAGATTCTGATTGTCCAACAGACTTGGACTTTTCAAAGTCTTATATATAATACACTAATTATAACTGTTTGAGGGTAGGGTTTTTTGATTGCTCTATTTAAATTCCTGCCATCTAATGTTGTAATTAGAATTTTTGGAGATTTTTGAAATGTTTTAGAGTTAGGATTACTTCCCCATGCTAACTATGTGTTCACAGATAGTTTGTGGAACTCATATGATCCACCTTTCTGCCCTGCAAGTGATGGTTTTCCATGACAGGGAACAGCATATTCCTTTCTGTTCATGTAACAACATCAAATATAACTTAATGGCATTCATAATTTTTCAATATCAATATCTTCAGAATTACAATGACTTTATTGTACCTTAATGCTTTTTTAGTATACTTTGATATGTATGTAAAGGGAAAAAAATTAAACATTTCTCTAACAGCAAAACCTGCACTTTTTATATGTGGTTGACTATTAAGTCCACTATAGCCACTGCTTCATGATAAAGCTGATTTTATTTCTTTCTTATTATCCAAAAGTCTATAAACATGAGTCTCATGTCCTCTTAGGACTTTATGAAATTCAAAAAAGCATTGGTAAAGTTAATAATATTAGTGGCATGCATTTAGTGGTATAAGCAAGGACTTATCCATGATGATTGATTCTGCAGAAGTTTCAAGCATGGAACTTCAGGTTTTGGGCTTCTTCTGAAATAAGAGTGACAAGCAAAAGAAAGCAAATTGCTCTTTTGTCCTGGTATTTAATCCATGTATCCTAACTCTTTTTTCATTTGTTGGGGTTTTTCCCATTATTATAGTATGTTTTGTTAAGCCTTGTATAAATTAAAAGGCTGAGCTTAAAAAAATTAAAAAAGGAAAAAAAAAAAAAAAAGAAAAGGGAGAAGAATCCTGTGTGAATCAATGGCCAGCAGTTTTAACTGAAACAGGAAATCTGTGCAAGTGACACCTTCATTATTTATTCAATTATCTCAAAATGAGGAAAAGAACAATGCAGCTTTCCATATTATGAGCTTTCATAGTTATTAGATTATATTCTTTACACTATGCAGAAGTACTTTATTGCCTTGTATGTCACATTTTCAAGGCAAACCCAGGAAATTGTATGTTTTGTCCAGCTGCCATTTTTTGATATTTGTTTTTTTAACATGATGTCTTGTGTGCAGTCCAAGTTGTTTCATCTTGATGGGTTTCTGGACAACATCTCTTGTTGCTGTACATCTCTTGGAAGACAGGATTTTTTTAGGTGTGTCTTGTCCAGGGATTCCAAAGGGTCTAGAGACGGATCATACCTTGAAAATCCTTACATATGTCATGCAGTCATTTGTTGTATGGAAGAAACTTTATTGAACCCTAAGAATAATATCTTCCTGAACTTTGTAACTAGAAAAGAGGTGTCCCTAGCACATGTGATTATGTGTGGAAGTATAGCCTTGTGGTATTAGAGCAGCAGCAGAAAGTAGGAAGTTGTGAGTTTTTCGCCACACCAGCTTCTTGATAAGGTCAGCAAATATTTTAAATGCAATGACTATGCTAAATCAGCTCATTATATATCATTATCTTGTGATATCATCTCCTGGCTGATCATATCTGCTTCATTAATTATTTGAAGTATTGAAGAGTTATTACCTTTTTATTTATTTTTCAGCAAGTTGACTTCTTAATGTTATTACCTAGGTTAATGTATTTATTTCTTTTGCAGGAACAGCATAGCAGCCTCAGCAGTTTGTGTTTTCAATCTGAGTGCCATAACTCAGGCCTTTAATGGACCCTTCAAATACCAGGAGAACTCTCGCTCTGCTTGGCTTCCATATCCCAATCCTAACCCTAATTTTCAGGTATGGATACGTGGGAGAAGGACAATATTTTATGTGAGCTTTCTTCAAAGTACTGTATGGTTCATAATTTATGAATCCAGTTTTGCACTATGTTGTAGCCTAAGACCTTTAAAAACCCCTAAATTTAAAAAAAGTGCTTGGAGACCCCCTTATTTCAACATACTTGATTTTAATTTTATCCTTCCACAAAATAATTTGGATTGAAAAACAGATATATTTTGAAGGGTAGGAGAAAAAAGACTTAACTTCAATCTTCTGTCAAAATAAAACACTGTAGTTATCTGTCAAGGTGACATTAACTCTTGTCTGAAGTATGATCAATGTGCTATTCTGTTTTGCATTGTATTTGTGCCATTAGGGCCTAACAAATGGAACAGTGTCTGATAGAAAAAAAGAAAGTGGGAGAGAGGTGGTAAAAGAGGAGTGGTCAGAATTTTATATATTTTTATTTGCAAGGTAGTCCACACTCCTTGAAGAGTCACATTAAAAGAATTTGTGATGTGCTGTGCCCCTCATTTGAACTTGTTGACCTCAGAGGCTGCAGTAATAATCTGAGGCTGTCTGGCAGTGTAAAAGCAGTTCATCCAAAGTGGGTCATTCAGAGGAAGTCTACAGAAAGAAAGGGGCATTTCAGTAAGCACATATGCACTGTTTTCTTCTTTTGCATAGTCACCACTCCTACTAGGACAATTTTGATGAGTGTACTTCTTGCAAGGGAGGTGGAAGGAAAAGCAGAATTAGTTTAGTGATTAAAAATAATAGCTTTTCATCAAGGTGCTTGAGTGTATTCACCTTTATCCACATTTCACCCTCCCTTAATCTCAATGCAATTTTGTAAGTTCACTTCTTCTCCTGAACCAGCCTTCCCTAGCTTGTAAGAGTCATAAGATCTTTTGCTAGCATGAAAAAGAATCACCCGTTGGGGATTGTTGGTAGTTTTAATTGCTTCCTGATCTATGTAAATGAAGGAAAATAAGGCACAGGTTACAGGCTGGAGCCACAATTCCTTTCCTAAGGAGTATGTCTTTAGCCAAGTGACAAGGCTCAAAATTTAAGTACGCCAGAAGCCTGCAGAAGCAGGCTATGTTGTATACAGCTTTTTGCCTGTTGCAGAAGTACTTGAACTGTCAAAATAGTCAGGGAAGAGGGTCTAAGAGAGGCTAAATTTTTGAAGGAGAAAGCCTGAAAAAATGCTTGTATGTAAAAATCTTATCACCTTTGTGACTAGGTAAGCACATTCAATAAAACTACTAAACTCCCCCTACAAATCTTGCATTAATGTGGTGTTAATTATTGTGAGAGCAGCCTGTGCTGAATGGTACTTACAAAGAAAGATGGCAGTCTGATGGCTGTGCAAAAACAGTTTAAGTCTCTGCTGTACTGTTAGTGCACGTCTCCAAGTCCCAGTCAAGAAAGGTGTTGAAATTTATTTCTTAGATGACCTGGGTGATTTTAATAAAGCTGGTACTTCATCCAATTTACAAGAACAGTGACAACAGTTGTATCATATCTCACTGAGCCACAAACATCTTTGAAGGCAGAGATAGTGTTAAAAGCTGTAATGTGGCCTTTTACAACAGAATATTGAAGGCAGTTGATGTCAGCTGATCTCTCGGTTTCTCTAGTGATGTCCAACTTCTGTTCTGTTGCTGATGCTGCTTTTTACTCCCTTGAATAACTTTCTGCTACATTTCTGGCTCCATAACTGCAGCAATGATGCATACTAGAAGCTAGTCTAATGCTTAGAGCTAGGTGTAACCTTTGTTTTTTGTGACTTGGTGGGGCTGTGGAGTACCCACTTCACATAGATGAGATGTATTCATTGACTGAGTCATTAGTTTCCTTCTGAGAAAGGATTTTTCTTTTCTAGTGTCCTTATGATAAAGGATCAGAAGTTCTGTTTGTGTAGTCCCAAGTAGATTTATCCTCTGAGTATTCACCTACTCAGCAACAACAAAGAGAAGCTTGTGATTTGAAGGAAGACTACGGCTATGTAGATATAGTTACATCAGGCATTGTATTTCCAAGTCTGGATTATATTAATGAAATACTTTCCATATCAGAATACTATTGGAGTCAGAGTTTTGAGGAACATTGTTTTCTTCCAAGATCATTGCTTTTCGTTTTAGACAGGGCAATGTCTGTCATAACACCAAGGACATTTGCATTTCAGTGTACTATGAGTGTTCAGATGGAATTTCTCCTGCTTGATAGATCCAAAGAACTTCTATGTCATAGTTTATTTTTTTCAGTGGTCTGACATACAGAGGAAATAACTGTTTCCTTCCAGTTGCTAATTTGTCATTCTTCATCATCTGATCTCCCATTATGAAATAATTTGTTTTACATTTTTTAGCATTTGTGGATTTGGAACAATCACTCAATTTTGGATTGAAAACATGGTAATAATGAAAAAATAACTGGTAGGGTTTTGCACGCTATTATTTTGCTCGTGCTGTAATTCATGGCATAATTTATGACATAGTAAAACAGACTGAAAATTATGACTTAGTTATGCCTTTCACGTCACCCAAATATTTGATAAATGTTGTGAAGTAGTGCTTTACTTCTCTGATGCAATTATGACTGAGTAAATATGAGAATGTTTATATATTCCCATGCACTAAGAAGCTTTCTCTTTTGTGTCCTCAGTTGAACACAAATATGTTGCAATTAACTCCCAGTTATTTTGCTTTGTTTATTTGTGTTTGAAACTTTTCCATGCAGTTAGTGGATGTTTTCCTGTAAGAAAAGAGCCCAGTTTTCAGATTTAAAATATGGTCAGTTTCAAAGCAAAAGCTCTGCATTGTCCATTTTTACTACTTAAGACAGAGTCCTAAGAAGCTTCTAGAACTGCATGTTGAATGTTCACCTGGGATTCCTGTCAGACCCTAACTGTGGTAGGACTTACGTCTTTAACACTGAGGTCTGTGAAAATTATAAAGAAAACTAGTTAGAAAATAATTTTGGTTTTTGAATGGTAGTTCTCCTTCCTGCCCTCTGAATGTAGGATATAGCAAAATATTTCCATAATCCACTTGTGCTGGTGAGTCTCATGCCTTTCCATATTGTTTAGAATTGGAGAGTCTCAGGAAAACTGAGCTTCCTCAATCCTTGGACAGTCTGGTTAGCACCAAAATGGGACCTGAAAGTCGAATTCCACATTGTCATTGCAAGATACACTCTTGCTTTTATTTTCTTGTGCTGTAAATCAGAGAGTAAATCTGTTGTTATTGCTGGCACATGTAGTCATGTTACTTTTCTCTGTTTACAGTGTGGCACCATGGACCAGGGCTTGTATGTAAATCTGACTGAGAGAAATCTTCAAGATGCACAAAAATTCTTCCTAATGCATGAAGTTGTTCAACCAGTTATTCCAATTCCTTACTTCATGGAAGACAACAGCCGATTTTCCCATGTGGTTGTAGATGTTGTACAGGGCAAGGACATGCTTTTCCATATCATCTATCTTGCCACAGGTATGAACTCTTCATTGCTGTGATAACTGCAAACGTTTATGAGGTATTAGGGTTTTATATTTGGTTAATTACTTATGGAATACATGTACAGCACCTTGAACATCAGCTTTTCCTCTGACACTATCACTTGTCTATGTTCTAGATTTTATGAGTAGATTAATTTAGCCATTACAATATCTTTTATGTTGTTTTTTGAACTCCAATTTTGGTATCTCTTTCCTATTCTCCTTTGAAGTTGTAAGACTTGCATGCTCTTGAGGGAATCAAACATTGGAAATTCTACAAACAGGTCTTCTCAAATTTCACTGTCTTTTGTTCTCTTTACTTAGTTAAGGGTACAAAGTTAAGGGCTCAAGATAAGATGGTTTAGGACCCTCTGATAAAGAAGTAATTTTGTAAATAGTAAATACAGCTACTGTTATTTCTATTTCTGAATTTTCTGCTCAAATACATTTTATTAACTTTCCTTTTCATCTCATTTTTAAGACGTCCATTATGCAGTTTTATACCCTGCTTTATTATTTTCCCTTTTATACATAAGCTTAGCAGTGAAAGAAGAACAACCTTCCACCTTATATTGCCTTGGTTGGAGCTATTGCCTTTTTGGTTCAAAATTTCCATCTTCTTAAAAAAAGTGAGGGTGTTGGAGAATTGTTTTTGCAGAACAAGGATGTCCCCAGCTGAGCTTGAGATACTAGATTGAGATTGAGATACTATGTTTAAAGCCTCATGGCATAAAATTTAGGACAGTTCTTAAGTACTTGAGCCTAAGCACATTAGTAGAGAATATGTCATCAAAGCAATGGTTTGTTAATGTTCAGTTTGTCTCATTGTGCTCCTTAAAGCTAGGCAGTAACAGAAAAGCTTTTGATAGGTTAAAACTATGCTTGGATTTGACCAGTTCTAGTCAAAACAGCCTGCTGGTTGGTAAATCAGCGCATTTCAAGTAAAATCATACCAATACTAAGTGGTGTTTGTATTGTAGAGGCCTCCTGATCAAACCTGAATTACAGAAACATGCACTGAATTGATTTTCTATGAGGAGACTATCACTGCATTGTGGGATATTTACATTATTTACAGTCTTGGAAGCACCAGGAATAATGGCTGTTGTCATAATTTTGATTGTCTTCAGGTTTCAGTTTCCCTTGGTGTGTTACCTTTTATGTTCGAGTCAGCAAGTGAGGATCTTGAATTTCACGCTTCATGGTTCATTAATAAATTGTGTTCAGGAATGATTCTGTGTTCTTTTTGTGCTGCTAAAAAAAAAAGATATTGCTCCTATGCTCCTTGTGATCAATGCTTGCCTTTCACTTTCATTCTTCTTTGTACATCTGGTTTTGATCATTCTTGGAAGCAGGGTACTTACCTTAGCTGGATCCTTAGTCTAAATTCAGCACATGCTTTCCTGTAGCTGGACAGCATATGTTTTATAAGTGTTAGGAAGAATATGATAAACCCCCCATTCTATTCTTGAAGTTTTCTTGATGTAGTCAATTCTACTTCACATGTATTTCACTGAATCACAGTGGATTTTGTTAATATTACTTCTACCCAAATTGAGTGTAATTAATAAGACTTATTCTCTAAGAAATATTAATACTCACTTTTGGTAGAACTTGAAATTGCCACACATATTTATATACAAATACCAGAGGTACCATGCATAAATGTAGTTTAAAAATCCCAAGATGTACCAAATTACACAGACTAATATATTTATATTTTAAGATTTTAGGAGAAAGGTGATACTTTGCCTTCTTTGGGGTGCAGATTATAATTTTAATTTCATTATATTGTTAATTGTGAAGCATCTTATTTCTCCTGAACTCTGCCTTTGCTTATGTAGAAACTGTGGGGTAGTTAGCATTGAGTTTTCATTGGAAAGTGAATATGATAAAAGACTACTGTGAAAAATGCCACTACTTCTGTTAGCAATGGGAACTAAAAGCCAGAGGCCTTAACTTAGAAAATAAACAATGATTTTGGAAACAAACCAAGTTTTAGGCTTTTGAATTTCCTCAGTGTCCAAGTTTATTCCCAAGTACAATGCCATCTACCCCAAGCTCCTAACACCGTAAAGCATGTCTATGTTTGGGAGAGATGAAAGACTGGGCTGACAGTTACTACCATACCAGTCTGAGAAATGCTGTTGTTGTATCTTTCCTGATTTATTTGCATTATTAAAAGTGGTGGTAAATTGAATTTGGAATTAAATTTTTACCATGATGCTCCATCTTTGGAAAAAAGACAAAGGAATGAAAGCTGACAAGGAGTAAAGGCTCTGGGGGTGCTGGTTGACACCTGGCTAAACATGAGCCAGAAGTGGGCCCAGGTGGCCAAGAAGGCCAATGTCATCCTGGCCTGTATCAGCAATAGTGTGGCCAGCAGGACCAAAGCTTGCTTTTCCCCCTGTAGTGCCCATTGGTGTGTCTGCACCTTGAAATTTGTGTTCAGATTCAGGCCCTTCACTACAAGAAGGACATTGAGGTGCTGGAGAGGGTCCCGAGAAAGGGCAGTGAGGCTGATGAGGGCTCTGAAGCACAAGTCCCATGAGGAGCATGGGGTTGTTTAGCATGAAGAAAAGAAGGCTCAGGAGGAACCTTATCACTCTTTACAACTACCAGAAAAAAGGTTGTAGCCAGGTAGGGGTCAGTCTCTTCTCACAAGTAACAAGTGTTAGGACAAGTGGAAATTTTGCCAGAGGAGATTTAGATTGGATACTAAGAAAAAATTCTTCTCTGAAAGGATGTTTAGGCATTGGAACAGGCTGCTCAGGTAAGTGGTGGAATCACCATCCCTGCAGGCATTTGAAAGACATATAGATGTGGGGCTTAGGGACACAGTTTAGAGGTAGACTTGGCAGTGATGGGTTGACAGTTGGACTTGATGATCTTAAAGATCTTTTTCATGCTAAAACAGTTCTATGATTCCATGATCTGGGGAGCAACGGTCTAGTGGGAATTCAGTCCCTGGGAAAGTCAAGGAGCACACCTCCTTGGAGCACACTTCTCTGGGCATGTGATGGAGAAAAAAGTGATTTGGAACATCTAGCATAGATTACACAAGGGTTAAGTTCATCTGAAAATCTGATTATTTTCTGTGGTAAAATGCATGAGGAGAGAGCAGTACCTAACTCTAGCAAGACTTTTGACACTGTCTGGCACAATATTTCTATACCCAAATGAGAATGTATGCTCTGTATGGATGTGCAGCTGGATCTATAAAACCTGCTAGAATGTCAGGCTCAGAGGGCAGTTTTAGTGGGATGGATAGAAGTGATAAGGAGCCAAGTACTGTCCTCTTTAACATATTTTAACCAGTGACCTGGAGGAGGAGAAGGAGCGCACTCTGTCATGTGTGCAGCTGACACCCCACTAGGGTACCTGCAGTTACACTGGATGATGTGCCATTCAAAGGACTCAGGCTTGCTGAAGGGAGGCCATCACTGCAGGGATAGCCAATAGCATCTTGTGCTGTATTATCAGGAACATAGCCAGGAGATCAAGGGAGAGGGTTGTTCCCCAGTTTTGGCCGCCCCCAACACAAGAAGGACATGGATAACATGGAGCAAATTCAGTGGAAGAACACCTGTTGGAGGCTGGAGCACTATGCCCTAGGAGGGGAAGCTGAGGGATCTGGCCTTGTTCCTCTCTGAGGAGAAAAGGCTTTGTGGGGAGCAGGATGCTGGTAACACGCTGCTAATACCTACAGGGAGTTTGTATGGAGAGCGGTGGCATGCTCTTCACATACGTGCGTGCTGGGAAGACAAGAGACAGCACACAGAGAATTTCTGACTGTATATAAAGAAAAGCTTTTTCACTTCTAGGAAAGTTAAGCAACAGGTTGTGCAGTCTCCATTCTGGCAGGTTTTTGAAGCCAGAAAGCAACACAGTCCATTATAGCTAGCTGTCTTTTGAGCAGAAGGTTGGACTTGAGACCTTCTGATCTCCTTTCCAACCTAAATTATTCTGGGCTTACAGTATGCCAGTATCATGTCAAATTGGTTGGGCTGAATTGCATTTTTATTCAACAGTGTGATAATAGATGTCATTGTACTTTCTGCTGCCTAAAGGAAAGGGCATTCAACTCTGATGGAAATTCTGTCAGTAAGCAATTTGCACTTAACAGTGTAAAGCAGGATGGACCCAAACTATGCTGTGAGAGATGTACACCGCATAACTTTTGTAGTTGTAATTCATTCCAATGTTCTTCAAAAATTGGCTTTTAAAATGCACAAAGCTTCAGTGGAAAAGTAGGCATGCAGATTGGATTTAATACGAATGAATGTTCTGCTGTCTTTGTTATTCAAAGCAAAATCCCATTTTTTGAAACAGATGGCCAATAGTTAAGAGGAAGTTCTCTCTTCGCTCCCTCACTTACCCACCCTGTTGTTAGAATACAAATACTACAGGGGACAGCAGCCCTGGGAGTATGAAAGTATAATCTAGTTTCATTAAACCTTAAATAGATATAGGATTACTTTAGGAGAGACTGAGAGTAAACAAACAAATGCATTAATCTGCTGAGTCAACAGTCTTCATTTCCTAAACCTTTGCCAAGTCATCATTCTGCTAGGAGATTCTAGTGTGCTAGGACTTAACAACTACTGCTTATATAAAAAATGTACTTTGGAGAAACATCTTAATCTTTCACTGTACTGACTTCTATCACAGAATGACGGGATATATCAATTCCTGCACATTTTGTGCTGCTGGCTTTGGGCAAGAAGAAATCCCTGGAACAATTTTCAGTGATTTAGAAAGGAAAATCAAGGAAAGCATGCACAGATGTTCTGAACTAAAAATCATCTGTAACAATAACAAAAGTACAGCAAGCTAAAGAAACACTAAATATTCTTAAAACTCTTTATTTTGAAAGGCCACTTTCTTTGTAAATTAAAAAAAAAAAAAAATAAAATCAATATGTCATAGTTTGTTTCCCTCCCTTTTGTCCCTTCTCCCCTCTCTTCATATTTTTTTCCTCCATTTTATTTCTTTCCTACCCTTTACGTGCCTTAGTGTCCCATGGTTAAAAATGTTGCTGATATGTATTTTCAAAATAGGATGCTGCAACAAGAGCAAGTAGCCCTTATTCAGAGGACTTTTTCAAAATATATTTATTTACTCAAATGAATAAGAAAACTATTAGATATAGTGTCTAGTTTGAGGGCAGTATGAGCTTAAAATGAACTTGGGAGTTCAGAAAAGATAATACTTGCACTAGCTGGTGAAAAACTTTAAAGGTCATCCTTAAAAACCACTTGGTAAAAAAACTCCCGTGTTTTTTCTGTTCTTCAATCACACTGGACAGAGTATGTCCCCTCTGTAGCCTGAGTAAAAATGGTATATGCCCAGTGGTGATCTTGGTTATTGGGATTTATAGTACAGCATTGATGAAATTGTGGTGTGGCTTACCTAGAAAAAAAAAGTATGAAACCTCCAGAAAGGTTTATTGTTGGCTACATTGCATGTCTCTAAAGTGGATTGTTCACTGAAGTGAGCCACCATTTTTTATGCTATAAATCCTGGTTTTATCTGAGGCTTAAAGGTCACTGGAGGATGTTATAACAGTTTTCCAAGAAGTTCAAAAATTTTCAGGTAGCAATGCAGAAAATAAGAATGAAAATAATTCTGATGAAACACATACAGCAATTAGAATGAACAAGTAGAGAGGTTTCATGAAGAAATTTCAAAAGATATTTTTAGAAAATATGGATATTTTAGAAAAGATGGATTTTTCATGTATTTTCCTTTAGAAGGGGTAAAAAAGGTAGTAAATCTCCACATAAGTAATGTTTTTTTCTCATGAAGCCCTGAAACTGTAGATTATACAGAAACTAGTCCCAACCTAATGATGAGATTTGGAAGTTTGCATGAAACTCAGTTTGGGAATGCAATCATAAGAGTTTGTATTTCTTCTGTTTGTCTTGCTAGATGGGAGTAACCTGATGAAAGTACTCCCTGAATTGATTCCTCTGTGATTTTTGTTACAGTTCTATCTTGTACATTTTCTTTTTGTAATCAGTATGCTACATTTTTTTCTAGGAAAGGCCTTAGCAAGAAAGAAGTTGCGTGTGTGATGTTACTTAAAAATCCCTGATGAGATATTGTCATTTTCCTGGCAGACTGAAGCTTCTGATCAAAGTGTGCAGCTTTCATAGTTTAACATGCATGGTGTCAGAATATATGTAGTATCTGTGCAGTTGCCAACCTAAAAGCTATAGGCAAAAATATGTGCTTGTATATGTGTCATATGTGGTGAAGAGAGCAACAAAGCTTTAATTGGCTGCATTTTTTCCAGTTTGGTGCTATTCCTGACTACATTATCTTAAATGCATTGAGGTTCTTGGAAGTAATCTGTAGATAACTTCTGTTTGAAAGGAAATACAGGATTTTCATCTCAGTTAAGAAACACTTTCTTCAACTAGAAATTATAATATAAATGCAATAATGAACAGGACCAAAGCAGTTGTAATTCAAGTCAGAAGTCAACTGTGAAAGTAATAGGTAGTCTATTTGTATGTATTAATTCTTTCTAGCTCAGAAACAGGGGAATCTGAGTACACATGGATAATGGGGCATATACACTGTGGCACACGTTTGTCACATTTTAAAACCATTTCTCTTTTGTTGTTACAGCAAACACAGTTGTTTTGCTTTTTATCCCTTTGCTTGACAAAGGTATAGTGCACTTTTGCCGAGTTGTAAAGCACCCTGGCAGTGGTTTTAAAACCATTTCCCTGTAACTTGTTACCCTTCTGGCCTTATGCAATGTCATTTTAAGACGCTTGAGGCAAGGATACTCAGTCCTGTAACTTTGATCAGTTACAGGATACTCACCAGTTGCCAGTGGAAAACTGGTGCACGTTGGAAGACACCAGTCTTAACAGCAACATGGTGATCTTTAATGTTTGTTTCAAAAAGACAAACAGTAAACCATAAAATTAATAACCTTCCTCTCTTCTGCTTTTGCAGTGACACCTCTGATAAAGAAAAACCACAGCTGAATTAATACTTTGTTTATATTATGAATCTTTTCATGAAAGATTTGGCTGCAAAGTTAAAAAAAAAATATGTAAAAGATTTCATGGTGTTATCTTGAAGAGTCTAATGTTCATTCTGGGATTTATGCTAGCTTTTCAAAGGCTTGCTATATATTTCTGCTAGCATATTTGTGTTGTTTTCTATGTAGAATATCTCTAAAGAGGAAGAAGGATAATGCAAACCTTTGTTGTTTTCCTATATAATTTAAACAAAGAAATGTTGATTTTTTGCTGCCTTATGTATTATATCATCTGTACTGGGCAAAGTGGTTTCAAAATGGTACTAAATGAGAGTGGCTACATCTAAAGTGAAGGCTATAGAGTTATAAATGATACTATGGGGCTCCAGAGGATCAAACCCAGCATTTAAAATGTCTAGCAGTACTGATTTCCCTTGGCTTTATCACTGTGTATAGAGATAAATCATTCTGCCAGATCCAGTTGGTGAGCTTTCTTAATAAATAGATGGCTCTAACTAGAGCTGGTTAAATTATTCATTGACAGCAATTTATATGTGAGAATTGTAGCCCTTTATTTGGTTCACAAATTACCCGGCACTTATTTGTAGTCATTTTTTGTTATTATAATCAACCCATAAATAGGTCATGATTTTGATTAGTTTGTTGCTGCTATTTGCTCATAGTGTTTGTTCATATTTTACTTATCATGTTCATGACTTGCCTGCTACAAGTAGTTGGTGTTCTGTTTTCTCAAGGGACAAATTTAAGAAGAGAAGCCCTTTTTTGCTGTTCACAAATTATCATTATGTCTTTATAATTGCCCAGCTCTGTCAGATAAGGACTATAAATAAATGTCCAAAGAACATACGGTGTGTGCACTTCTGTGCTGCCACTGGAAATCAGAATTGCTGCAAGAAGAAGCCACTGGCTGAAGAACAGCTGGCTCTGCTTGCATGCGAGTGAGATTAATGCGTGGGCCAGGGAGGGAAACAGATTGTAAAGAGCTGGAGACAAAGTCTCAACCTTCCATAAAAAAAGAACAGCTCCTCTTTATCACAGTTATGCTGAGCTTTCAAATCCTGTTTGACTGCTTTATAAACTTAGAATGGCCAAGTAGCCTTTCCTTCTTCCTATTTTTTTTTTTTTTTTTTGTTGGAACTATCACCTCTTCTTCCTGGAACAGAAACTAGACTTGACAACCCCTATGATCATTTATTATTATCTAATTCTAATGCATAGAATGTGAAGCTTTGAACAAGAGCTTATCTTACATGGTGCTCAGTGTTGTCCTGCTGTCTCCAAAGCAAAGATGGATTATGATCTACGCTTACAAAACCCTTAATTTTGCCCCAAGACTGTGCAATGCTAGTCAACAGGCTTGGTCTTAATTTTGGAAACAGTGTTGGAATTAGCTTTATTTTGGGGTGAAATTTGATCTTTGTACCAACTGTGTAGCCCTTATGTGAGTACACAGTACTCAGCACTCTCCCTGAGATATGTGGGGAAGAAGCTTTCCCTTTGAAGAGACTTAACTTTGTCACGTCGCTGAGCATTGTGAACTTCATTAGAATGTTCTGAAGGGCCTCTTGCTTTTAAAAAACCCTTTCTTTTAAGGTGAACATGCATTACAGTGACTCAATAAACCCATGCCAATCAAAGAAGAAGGTGGAATGCTTAAATCACAGGGAGAAAGAAAAATATGAACCTTACATTATACTCTGCTTTGACCTTAAAAAACCCAAAGTTGGATCACAAGTATTTTTCCATTATATGCTCAATATTTAGTGTGAGCTGTCAGGAAAGCAGTCATTAAAGGGGATATTCTGCTGAAGTCTTGGTTTTGTTGATGTTTGTGAGCTTCTTCATTCTGCGTCATTTTTCCTGGTAAACCTCAATAAATCCAGATGTTTATAACTAAGGATATACAAGCAGTGTCACTAGTAATCATTGGGATTTTTTTGTTTTGTGCTTACCTAGCTCTACTCATAGGACATGTCAAGCTAAAAAATTTCTCAATAAAGATATGCCTTATTCACTTTGTTCTGTGTCTTATAAGTCATCCAAATGTGAAGATGCTTTATTCCAGATATTGTGGTCTCTGTGTGAAGAGTCTGTAACCTGCAGGTTATATCACAAAAGGTGGATTAGGTTCCATGAATTTTACTGTAATCAAGTCGCTGGGTAAGACTCATAATACTTGCAGCAAAGAGTTACTTGTTTAGAGAGTCATCCTTCTAATTTTTAATAGTTTTTTATTTTTATTTCCTATCCCATAAATCTTGGAAATTTGGTCCTATGGCTGCACACCTTTAGGAGGAATAGCCATGACTGCAACCAGTAGAACACTTATCTAGGAAATAAAAGATTTTAAACTAATAAGATCTGTGAGACTTTCTGGTTATTTCCAGATATCCTAGACAATTTTATAAAGAATGTAATGTAATGTGGTATGATTGTATGTATTGTATGCCATGGCTATGGCTGCTCTAATGTAGTAGTGAGGGTGATGAGATGAACCACTTCTGGTGAGAAGTTTTGAGATTTATTTCTCCAATCCCAACTTTGTTTCTGTTTCTTGTTAATTTAATTTCTTATTTACTTTGACTAGAAAAAAAAAAAAATCAGCATCATTCTTACCTTCTCTATTTCTCCACAAAAGCTGAGTTTTCTGCTGAAATTGCTGCTGAGGTTCCATATGGATATATGTACTGGATTTGACACATCTAGGGAGTGAGGCACAGGGGCATGTGCTAGGCAAACTACAGATGAGTTTGAGTAGAGGATAGCTCCTGAAACTTTCTCTTCAGTCAGGTTGGTGAGGCTTCTTGATCCGTACGGTAATCAGTTGTCTTTCTGACACTTCCAATGAAAATAACCACATACTTCTCAGTTAAGAAATCAGGCAAGGTTTGTTGTGGGTTATTATCTGAGAAACAGTTTTCTTCACTTGTGCTTCTAAGAGCTACTTTGATCTGGGCACTGAAAAATTTATTCAGTGGGAAAGCACTATCATATTCATAGCATGTGTTGGGTCGTACAAGGTATTTATTGTTTTGGTGGTAAGAAGGAAGGCAATAAAAAATAGTAGGAGCAGTAAGCACTCCCTGTCCAGTCAGATCCAATCAGAGTTAATACCTCTCAACTTTGGAAGACTGGCAAGGATCCAGGGCTTGTACTGGATAGTAATTTTTTCCTTCATGCACAGTGTGGCATTCTTCACTGCTGCTGTTAGATGGCAAGCCTTAAATCACACAAACCACTTCATCTCATGATTAATGTCTATGTTTATCACCTACTCTACTACTTTGGTTAGAGTTTACACAACTCTTCAGAGGTGCTCATCTCCACTACCTGGGAAGTCCAGTCCTATATACTGATTAAACATTTTAGAAGATCTCTACAAAATCAGAATGTTTTCTCTTCATGAGAAGTTTAATATAGACTTCTTTGTTTGTTTCATAGTCAGTTGTAGAAACCAGTTCACAGTAACAACCTTATCGTTTTATTTCTTTCTCTTTTCAGAATTGAGGATATTGAAATTGTTTGTCTCTTGACAAATTGAATGTTTCCCATTTAGAACCATAGGAATTTTTGTATCATCTTCGCCTCAGGGTTTCAGGCTTTGTGTGTATATGTGTCATTTTTAGTACAGTAAAAGCTGGATTTTGCCCCAAAAAAGGGACTGTAATTTCAATACATTGCCAAATGGACATTCTCTGGGATAGGTGTTATTCACATATAGCTCTTGATTTTGGATGCGTTTAGTTGCTATCTAATTATACTTAGGGAGTAACATTTTGGGAATAAAACCATGTTGTCAGTCACAGTGTTCTCAGCTAGCTGTATCTGAACTGCTGCCTAGCTTGTTCTAGTTTATGTCTGGAAGTACAAACCAGGTAGCTCATTATCTAGTGTGTACAACCTTAAGTATAGCCCTAAGCAGTCTTTATGTAATTGTTCTTCTGTAAGTGTTTGTTTAAAAGTAGGATTCATATCCAATAGTGTTGTAATGCGAGGAATCCTTACAACAAGTATAAGACAGCGATGAACTTGGAAGGACAGATGAAGCGATATTTCTTTAGATGTTCAGAGATGATTTATTCCTCCAGCCCATGGCTGGAGTTCCCAGGCAGACCCCAGTCATGGGACCCTTCTCTCTTCACGGGTCCCGGGCACCCAAACCAACCAATGAGGAACAGGTATGGGGCACACAGGACATGGGGACAGGGACAGGGGCAGACCCGTACCCTGCAGGGACTTCCCCCCAGGATTTCAGGGGAAGGCACCTCCACACAATAGACCAAAACATCTGAGACTTCTGAAGACATCTGATGGGAATCTTGGTACTGATAGTCTCATAGCACATGCTCACAGGTCAGTGTGCATATTGGCAGCATCTGTTTGATTCAAGTGTGGTAATAAAAGTATGATCAACACTAATAAATATGTACAATTTGTTTTGTCTGTCGGCTTGGTGCTCCAAAATGGTCTTGGTATTCTATGTAATGTTGAATCTGACATCCTTGAAGTCCATTCCTTTTCTAAGCTGGAAGAATGTATCTTTTTATATGCCAAATTATTTTAGTATGGTGCAGGACAAAAAAAAAAAATGTTTTACTGGCCTTCTTTGAGCATGCTGATACCATTTTTCATGGTCACTCTATTTATTTTATTACTGGGCACATTTGTGAACAGAACTTGGGTAATTTAAATAAGAATTCAAAATGAGAATATTGTTTGTTAAAATCAAGAAATGTTTTCTTGATGTTGTTACAAATCATGCCTTGATCTACATAGTCTGCTTGACATTTCCTGACACCTCCCCAAGGAGTGTGAGGTGCTAGAGCCAAGCTTGTAATTCTTGTCCATCATCTCTTTGCCAAGTCCTGAGAAACAGCTTTCTTTTTCCCAACTCATTAAAGCCTCATCTAAAGATTTCATGCTGTAATTTTAACCATATCCTCTGCTTAAATAGCATTTCTTAAACCAATAGTAATAACTAAAGTATCGTTATTCACATTTTAATATAACCTCCTGAAGGGGTTAAAAAGGGTGATACCTGGTATAGGGACCTGATCAAGTAGCTATGCACTGAGAAAATTGCATACATTTCTCAGGGATTATTCTCTGCAATAAACACAGCAACTCAACATAGAAGGGTCAGTCTGTTAAAGATGTCATCTGGATGGCAGCAACATTCGTGGGGGGTATGGCACGCAGAGCTGAGGTTTAATGCCTCACAATTTCCAGAGTTCAAAGCCATTTCTTGCCATGCTGAATGGCCGATCCAGAAGAGAAGGGGCTGCTGTGAATGGGGAGGAGCCCTCCCAAATCCACTCTCTGGCACTATTTTAATGTGCATGCACCCAGTTCATGTGGCCATGCAGTTATCAAACCAAGTATATAGAGAAGTCATCTAGAGAGGAGATACCTTGTTTTCTGCTCCAAGGATTATTAAAATATTTTTCCAATGACTTTTTAATTAAGCAGTAAGTTCCTGAAAATTCCCTAAGGACATGGAAGACACCTATTCCTTGCAGGGCATAAAAAAACATTAATGATTTTTCTTGGCTGCAACTGAGACTTTTCTGTCTTTGGTCCAAATTTCTCCTAAATAGTGAGGGCGAATAAAGTAACTGCCTGTCTCTAGTTTTGAATTTGTCATGGAATCAAGTCAGTGGGCAAGCAAGCAGCATAACAAAAGAAGTTTTAAATCTTCAGTAGGGAAATGTATCTGTTAAAATATTTGTGATTAGATATTGTTATAGTTGCATGAAACAGTTTTACAAAAAGTGAAGTTTCAAGATTGATTTTTTTCACTTTAGGTGGTATTACTCTTCTGAATGCCAGTTTCACTCATGAAATCTAGAGAAAAAAAGTTTGTATTTGAATCCAGATTTCATGAGTGTCTAAATTTTTTCATATCAAAAGTTTCTTTATTAATTAATATTCTTTATTTATTCTCTATTAAAACTTTTATTATTGGAAAATAAATAAATGAGATTTCAAATAAAAGGTAGATAAAAAATATCTTAAAATAGATAATGCTTTGTCTCAACAGGTAAAATGAATGTATCACAATGAAATGTTAATAAATGTTTTCTTATCAACTATAATCTGTTAAAAAACTGTAGCTGCTATAGCATTTGCTTATAGGTGTTCTACAGACACATGTCACTTCTAAGTGAAGTATATGAACTGTTATGGATAGATTAAACTTCAACTTAAACAAAATATTATGAATTTCTATCTCAGCTCCAAGTCACATCTTTGCCAAACTGAAAAATCTCCTATAAGATTGAAAATAGAAGTGCTAGTTAAAGGTGGGCCAGTGAGCATGATTCATTAAAAATACATATATTTTGGAATTGTTGAAATTTTATTTATTTATGTATTTAATGTTGGTCAGGCAAGAAAAAAACACCTGGTTTAGATTTAGGAAGGGTAAAACTTTGCCACTGGAGTATATGAGCATCAGTCTAATACGCTGAGATAGTTTAATTTTCTTTGTGAAAGAAACAGACATAAATGATGTGGTGGCTGAGACATGTAATTCAGCACATGCTTATTATTTAATATAGGTTTTTGCTTGATCTTTGGGAAAAGACCAAAAGCAGAGAGAAAATATTTCAGTTTGAGGAGTTAGCAGCTTATAAGCTTTATAGACATAGTCTTTAAAAAAATGGCATACTGCTTTGGTTTAGCTGCCAGTTGTTTTGCATCTTACTCTCAAGGAGATCTGAATTTTCCTTTAGAGCTTTAATTCTTTCTTTGAATAATTTTTGAATGAGTCTGACTGGAGCTGGATTTAAATTCCAATTTGAGGTGCAAAATGGCTGGTGAGGGATGGTACACAAATTGCCCTATTTCCTAAACTGAAATACCTTTTTGATTTGTGGAAAATCCTGTAACTTGTACCAATTTGTAATCTATTGTACTTTATGGAGCAGTAGGTATTTTCTGTACTAAATGCAGGTGTAGCATGGTAGCTACTGGAAGAAAGCTTTGCTAATTGAACTGCAAACTGACTATGTCCTTGATGCCTTTGAGACATTTTAACACATAGGAATTAAATCTACAGGGAACAGAAGTGCTCTAAAGAATGTTATATGTGTACAAAGTTTTCCTCTGTAAAACAGTAAAGAGAGGATTGAGATGGTGATTCTCCCAATTTCCATTGATAGATACATCCTCAAATTGTTCTCTTTTAAAATGGAAACATTTTTTTAAAAATTTTTATTTTATTCTTTTTTAGAGAGGGAATTTGTTCTGCAATTCTTATTAGGATACATATGTCTTGAATTTGTATGTTCTTTCTGTCCTCCCAGACACATGGCTTTGAAGAAAGGTCTTTGTTTTTTAATAACTAGTATCTAGATCAACACTTTTTTATTCAAAAGGTTAAGTCAATAGTTCTAATTTCTCTGTAGAAAGGATAGCTCATAAATATTCCC